>PVIR01032517.1:0-18710 GCA_004026965.1 Petromus typicus
AGTAGCCTATCAAATTGTATAAAAGTTTATTTTTCTTTTATACATAAATCATTAAAAATAATCACCTATTTTTTCTATAAGTGTATGGATTGTGCAATTAAGTTCATATAGAAAAAAGCATAAGAATTTGGATTTTCAATTATGTGTAAGAAATTATATCTTTTCATTCATCTTGTGACACTTGCTATTTTCTGTACTAATTGAAGTTTCATACTACAGGTAAGCATTTACTAGAAAATTTAGGATTGTTTTTACAGTTTGGAAGGTTTTCACCTGTGATTATTAATGTATTTGATGGTATCAAATTAAACCATAATCTTCATATTTTGAGAAAAGAGGTAATGGAATTTGTAAGTAGTTAGTCTTGAATTTTTAAATTCAGCTGACATTAATTTATGCAAGGAAAAAGTTTAAGGCTAAAATTCAAGCTTTCTACCTTCATATACATACTGATTTTTTTCAGTGTTTGACTTAAAAAAGTGACTGAATGCCCAGGAGGCAGAAGATACCCTTTGGACATGAGTGCGGCTTGGAGCTGGGCTGTGGGTTCCAGTCAGTGTGCTAAGAGGTGTCCCTGCAGTGTCCCTTGCCTGCTGTCCATACTTCCCTGAGCCGACTGAGGTTGTCTTCTGTTTGTGATTTGCACAGTGTCATAGCATAGGGACAGGGGAAGGTGGCCAGGACCATCATGGGCTCTTGGGCACAGCGTGTGTGTGCTGGCAGCAGTGTCTCAGTCTGGGTCTTCATACCCCAGAGGCTCCTGTGTTGGTGGCATGGTCCCCGCCGGTGGCGCCACAGAGAGGTGTTGGAAGTTTGAACTGGGTGTAGTTTGAGGAGGTGAGCTGTAGAATGTGACTCTGAGGGTGTGTTTTGTCCTAGAGCTGCTGCTGGCTTCCAGTCCACCAGGAGGAGAGCAGCTCTGCTCCAGTCTTCCCTTGTGCTGTGACCCAGTACGGTATCTAATGAGGTGCTTTTGATGTTTCATCTTCCATTTAGCTGCTTCCTCCATCTTGAGCACCAGTCCAGCATCTAATCCACCACACTGCAGAAAGCACAGTCCTAGGACATTGGTTTTCTTATCCTGTCCTGCTTTTCATTTTTATTTATTTTTTGAAACAGGGTCTTGCTTTGTAGTTTAGGCCCCAAATTCACTGTGTAGCCCAGGCCAGCCTCGAGCTCACAGCAGTCCTCCTGCTTCTGTCTCCCCAGGGCAGGGATTATAGGTATAAGCCACCACACCTGGCATTGTGGTGTGTGGTGCTGAGTCTCCATACCTGGCATTGTGGTATGTGGTTACGGGGGATCAAACTTGGGACCTTGTATGTGCCAGACAGACTCTGGGACCACTGAGATAAATGCTCAGCCCTGCTTTTTAATTTTTCTGTGCTGTCAGAGGTATCTGCTTATGTCAGAGAGAGCAGGAGAAATTTTGTGTTGATAAAAGTCAAGATTAGTCTGTGATAAAAAGAAACCAAGGAACAGGTATGAAAATGTCCACTGTGGCTATTATGATTTAGATCTAGAATGTCCTCCAAAGTCCTCAGCATTCAGAAGTGGGGCTTTCAGAATATGGCAGGTCGTGGGGCCTGCTGTCAGTGGAGGGACCCACTGAGGAGTCTGTAGCGACTGGGCCACTGGGAGGTGGGCCTGGTGGATGGGAAGTCGCTGGGGGCTTTGGAGCATGTGTCTCGGCCCTGGCTCCTCACTGTGCGTCTTCTTGGCTGCTGTGAGGTCAGCAGCTCTCCTCAGCCCACCCTCTGCCACATCTCCTCGCCTCAGGGCTGGTCACCCGGACTGGGCCTCCTGAAACTGTGAGCCAGATAAACTGCTCAGTAACAGAAGAATGACTGATACAGATCACAATTTTATGTTTGGTGATCAGGAGGGGATGCAAACAAGAAGAAAATAAGTAATTTCTCCATGTGGTGTAATAGTGAATGATTTACTTTCCTTTTGGTAGTTTTCTACTGTTAGCGACATAAATTGTACACACAAGTTTAAATACCATGTTTTTTCTCTGGGGTGAGAAACCACACGCAGAAGTACGACTGAAACATGCAGGGATACTGTGAAATGGGAAGAAAGTGTTTGAATGGGAAGGGTACAGGGAGGAGAGCAGAAGAAAAGAAGATGAAGAAAAGTAAAAACAAGAAATGGGAACAGAGCAGGGAGGGAGGAAGCCTTGGAGAAATTGAATAAAATAAATTTTATTTATTTATTTATGTTTTAGGTTTTTTGAGCCAGGGTCTCGCTTTTGTAGTTCAAGTTGGCCCTGAGCTCAGCCTCAAACTCACATCACAGCAATTCTCCTGCCTTTGCAAACTCACATCACAGCAATCCTCCTGCCTCTGCCTCCCAAGTGCAGGGATTACAGGCGTGAGCCACTATGCCTGGCACTGTGGTATGTGATACTGGTTGCTGCTGGGCGTGAGTGTCCACACCCAGTATTGTATGTGGTTATTGGGGATCAAACCCGGGCCCTTGCGCTTGCAAGACAGGCGCCGCAACCACTGAGCTAAATCCCCGGCCCAAAAAATAAAATGTTTTTTAAAAAAGAGTTCCCTCCTTCATGTTTAGGGTGAAGGTATTGATTGGTTTGGGTTGCGTCCCTGGCTCCTGGCCTCTCCTGGAAGCTGAAGATCTGGAGATGGAGGAAATCAGAAAGAACCTGGGCCACAGTCATCACATTGAGGGGTGTTGATCAAGTGAAAAATGAGAACTCAGTCAGGGTTGTGAGTGTATTATTAGCATGGGACGTTACAAAATTCAAGTTTCTTTAAGAAAAAACCCAGCAATTTGGAGATGGTAACCAGCTATCAGACAAAATTTTCATTTGACAGAGTCACTGGAAGAGTCTGAGGTTGGGACTTCTAAAACCGTGAAGATTGGGTCCTATTTTCAAAATCCACAGAAAGGATGTGACCTGGAGAAGGTGGCAGAGAGT
Source organism: Petromus typicus (assembly GCA_004026965.1). Taxonomy (NCBI): domain Eukaryota; kingdom Metazoa; phylum Chordata; class Mammalia; order Rodentia; family Petromuridae; genus Petromus; species Petromus typicus. The sequence continues at coordinate 2,945 of PVIR01032517.1, forward strand.
GACCTGTGTCTGAAGATTGAAGGGCGCCTCTGGCTTGCTACAGGCAGTGTGGAATCCCCACGTGGGGACCTGGAACAGGGCTCCCTCCACACCCCGCCCCCGCCCTCTCTGGGCTGTCAGCAGGCTTCCATGGGTGCCTGTCCCAGTAAGAAGTCATGCTGAAGGCTGAGACTTAAACTAAACAGATTTCCTGCAGGAAACACGCACACTCACCTCTGTAAAGTTGCTTTTATGGACGTTTCCCCCAGAAAAAGTGCTCTCTGGAAAAATAAGTTCACAGGATGTAATTAAAGCCGTTATGTGTGTGTTGGCCTGGGCCCTTCATAAGTGCTTCTCCAAATGGGCCACCAAACAGAGTCCTGAAGGAGGCTTTGTTCCAGCGCCTAACAATCGTGTTTATTAACCAGAGTGCAGGGCGGTCTTCTGTCAGAAATCACCTTTCACTGAGTCCGTGGCGGGAGCAGCGCCGTTGGCTCTGACCCCAGTGTGACCTCGGCAGGGACAGCTGTGAGGGTGGCCATGTGGCACCTGGGTGGGCATGGCAGCCTAGTGTCTGCAACAGCTGCCTTGGGGGTATGTATTTCAGGCTCAGGACCTAGGAGAAAGCACACTCTTGAGAATTAATTTCTGGGTTTTTTGGTACCAGGACTCAAACTCAGGGTCTTGTACTTGCTACCAGGTGCATAGTTTCTCCTGCAGTTGTGGGGCTGGTTGGTGGTGAACCTCAACCTTAATGCTGAGCTGCACCCCTGGGCTTCTTTTATTTTTTGAGACAGGGTCTTGCTAAGTCAAGGAGTTGCCCAGGCTGGACCTGAACTTACCTCAGCCCTCCGAGTGCTGGAAACTGGGATGGAACTTGATGGTCCCTGGTAGAGGCCACACAGAGAACTATCCTATGGAGGCTGCTCACAGATGAGGCAAGTCCCGGACCAGATGGTCTGAGGTCCCAGATCCAGCTGCACTTGTGTGCTGTCCCACCCTGGCCATTCTCATCCTGCAGAGGCCAGGGGGTGTGATGGCCACTTTCTGTGTCTCCTCCCCCATTGTTCAGTCACACACTAGTCTAGATACTGCTGTGAAGAAGTCTTAAGCGGACTGACGCCTGCATCCAGTGACTTTAGGATTACTCTCAGTCACGCTGATGGGCCTCACTTAAACAGTTGAAGCCGGGATTTCCCTGAGCTGAAGGGTTCTGTCTGCCCCAAGAGGGATGCAGAAGCCCTGGCTGAGTTTCTAGCCTGCTTACCTGCTCTGGATTCAGGACAGCATGGACTCCTGTCTTTCCACCATGCTGCTTCTGCCTGGAGCCCATCAACCGTGCAAAGACAAACTTGTAGAAATGTGCGCCCAGACACACCTCTCCTAAGTTGTGAGTGTGGGTGTTGTGTGACGAGGACAGTGGCTGGGATGCTGTCTTCAGTGAACTTTTTTTACAGGCCAACGGAATATGCCCTAAAACAACAGCAAAAAGCATCCGGCAGCCATTCTTGTATTCACAGTGTGCATAGCCGTCTGTGCTCTGTAGCTCACACTAGCCCCAGAAGCAAGTGGTCACTTGTTGCCCTGAATGTTGATGGCCACAATGTCATCCGGTAGCAGAGTTTTCCTGCCCATCATTGTTGTAAGGACCACCTTGTCAATCCTGCACACAGCCAGTGTTCCCTTCCATTCCTGGATGGGCAGTGACCTTCCTTTGTGGAGTGGCAGGGGTTCTAGTGGCAGGGCTGGTCACCAAGCCTTAGCCTGTGGCCTTTGGGGACATTTAAGATCCCAACCCGGATGGGCCACTCTCAGCCCAGGCCCCTCGTCTCTGGCCCCTACTCTCGCCCCAGTGACTATGCTCTCCCACTGACTGTGCCAAGGCTTGGGCAGAAGCCATGCCCTGTCTTTACCAAGAGCCAGTTCAGGTAACTGCTCTGCTGAGGGGTGGGGACAAGTGCCCACTTTGCTCAGCTCGTGGTGCCTGGCATGGCAGACAGTTCTGGCCAGCAAGTGATGAGGTGTGATCATGGCTACAGACTGTGCTCCTGTGAGAGGGAGGTGTCCTCAGGCCCCGGAGGAGCCACATCTGGCAGGAGAGATAGTGGCCCCTCTGTGGCCACATGTCAGGGTGACAGCTGCTGAAGATGTGGCGAAGCGGGGTAAGGGGGGAGGAGTGGGAGCCTTGGGCCCTGTTCTGGCAGGACTGGTGGCCTGGTGAGTTGGAGGACACCAAGAAAGGTGTGGGGAGGGAGGAAGCCTTATATGTGTGCACATGCATGTGCACGTGACCCATGTGTGCATGCATGTAGACATGGAACATGAGGTTCCTGGGGTGTGGGAGCTGGAGGAGGGTGTTGGTGGAGCACCCTTTAAGGCTCCCCGATTCCCAGCAAAGAAGCACAAGGCAGGCAGCAGGGCTCACTGAGGGGTTTGTGAGCCTGGGGACAGAGACAGAAAATTTCATTGAAGACGTGTGGTGGTGCACACCTATGATCCCAGCATCCAGGAGGCTGAGGCAGGAGGATCACCTCAAGTTTGAAGCCAGTATGAGTTGCATAGTGAGACCTTATTTCAAAAAGCAAAACAAGAACAAGAACAACAACAACACAACAACATCAAAGCAAAAACCAAACACAAACCACACTTCCCTTGGATGAGGGTGCAGAGAGCAGCTCCAGAGTCCTGCACTGTGGAGGGACGAGGCTGGCTGCACAGGGAATGACTGGCATGCGAGGAATGGTGAGTGGAGCAGCCTGGCAGCGGGCGGTGGCCTCTGGGGGCCTCGTGCTCTCATGGTGCCCAGGGTCACTCTGTCATGCAGCCTTGGGGACATTGGAGAGGGCCGAGCTTCACAGGCTCCCAGGGCACCTTAGAGGGTGATGGGTCTGTGCCACGCTGTCCTGCACCATCTCTGGCTGCTGCTCCCCTGCTCCCCCCAGGGCCCCCGTGGCCTGGCTAAGCTACATCCACAGTGGCCGGGCAGGACAGCGCCCAGGCTTCCAGCAGAGAGGACACTACCGCTTTCCTCCTTTCTGCCCTCCGCCAGGCATGGGGATGGAGGCTGGACACCCAGCCCTGTAGGGAAGGAGGGGGAGGGCTCCAGCCAAGCGTGGGCTGGTGACACTGGGCATCAGCACAGGGGATATATCTTCTGCCTCTTTGGTGACACTTATGACCAGCCCTGTAGGGACAGTGGGGACCTATGCTGAGAAGAGGCTGCCTTGCTGGGGCTCAGCACCCGCCATGGGATGTGAACCCTAACTTCACAGGGCCCCCAATGCCAGGGGCTAGTGCGAAGCTTCCAGGAAAAAACTAGTCTTGTGGGCTCCTGGGGACACCCACAGTGCCCCTGACTTTTCCTCTCTGAGGGACTCTTCCGAAGAGGAAGGGGGGCTGAGGGGTGAAGCCAGCCACAGCCCCGCAGGCTGGGCCCCATGGTGATGCCCGCATCAGGCCCCTACCTGGGTGACACCTGCTGCCCAGCCCCTAGAAGGTCGGTCGGCATGTCATCCTGACTGGGCGCTTGCAGGCTGTGGGGTCCTGAAATGGGGGACGGTATGGGCAAAGTTTGGGCAGCAAGCAGGCGGCCCTCCCTGTGCAGACTGGGGGCACTGAGACCCCCATATACGTCGAGCAGGCGGGGACTCAGGGAGACCAGATGTAGGTGAAGCTGGGGCCTGCAAGCTGCAGCGTCCTCCGGGCACTCACCAACCTCATCAGGGTCTTATTAAAAATTAGACAAAATGCACATAAAATCCAGCCCTTCAGCTTTTTCCAGCCTGGAGCCTCCTGGGCCTTCTGTGAGTGGGAATCGCAGTGGAAATCACTTCAGATGTCGCCCAGGTGGGGGCTGCGGGCAGGCCGAGGCCGAACGCCTGCCGCAGGGGGACCGTCTGTGCGCTATCGCTCAGCCACCCGTCCACACTCGCCAGGTGTTTCCCTTCTTGGGTGTTTGGAAGACCCCGGAGCTCAGAGTGCTGCCTGCAGCGTCACCGTCAGTCTTATCAAGCCCCAGACACTCGCGGGTCTGTGGCTGGCTGGTGCGCCCGGGGCTCCTGCCTCCTCTTCCAGGCGTCCCCAGCACTTCACTCCGTGCCCACGGAAGTCCTCTGCTGCAAGGACAGAGGCCACCCTCGGCGCTTCTAGGCGGTGTCTGAAGCCGCGCGTCTGGCCCCCGGGCGGCCCCAGTACTGGGCTGTGGTTAGGTAAAGTTGGCGCCTGGCTTCACAGCAGGACTCGGGCAGTTCACACCAGGCCCGTTCCCAACCCGGGGGCTGCGATGAAGTGTGGCTGCAGGACCGTTCCTGGCGGCAGAGTAGATCGATCCATCCATCCATTCATCCACTTATCGTGGTACCCCGACCCTTTGCACTGAGCTACATCCCCAGCCTTTTAAATTTTTTTTGTTTCGAGACAGGGTCTCACTAACTCAGCAAGTTGACAGGCTAGGCTCAAATCTGCGATCCTCTTGCCTCAGCCTCCCAGAATCTTGGGATTACAGGTGTGCATTACTTGGCAGGTTTGCAAGATCACTGAAGGGCGCTCATCAAAGCTCCGCCTACATCCAAAGCCACGCCCCTTATCGGTGGGGCGGGCCCGGCCAACCAGAGGTCCCACGACAGGCAAAGTAGGCTCCGCCTGCGGGGGGCGTGATTTCCCAGATTCCTCCGTTTCTTACTTGAGGAGCCACAGCGAGACTAGCTCCTCAGAGTGCTTCGGCCCTCAGGTCAGGGGACGAGGCCGGAAGTAGAGATCTGGCGCCCCTTGCCGCACCGGAAGTAGCCACCGCGACCCGGCGGGTCAGCCTGCGGCTCCGGAAGTGGCCTCGGGTCGCGCTACTTCCGCCCGGTGGCCGAGGAGGCGGAGTAGCTGAGGGGCCCGGGGCTGGGCACCCATGGCGGAGGGCGGCCCCAACGGGCGTGCGGGATTTGGGCTCGCAGGTACGGTGGGCGCGGCCGCAGGGCGGTGGAGCGTGGGCCCGGGGCCGCGGGAGCCTCGCCGGTTTGTCGGCGCCGCGCGCCCGGGGCCGACGCCACGGCCGCGCGAGGCATCCCTGTGCCGGGGGGCGCTCTGTCGGGTCGAGCGGCCGTTTAACCGCGTCCCGGGAGCCAGTAGGGTTTGCTAGGACTAGCCGCAAAATGGGACACGGTTCCTCCTGCATCTGCGAGCGCACGGGTCCCAGGAGACTGCGGGCGGCCAGGTACCTTCTACCCCTACCCTACGTCACCCCGCTGCGCAGACCTGGACGCCGAGCGCGGAGTGACACAGCACGTCTGGCGGCTTCTTGTCGCCCTCCAAGTCGGCCCCGACCGGGAGTTGTCACTCGGAGCCCCGCTGCAGCCCCTGGCAAGAGAGCCGGGGCTTCCTCTTCCTGGTGGCCGGCGCCCCTCTGGATGCTTTCTGAGCTCACCTGTGTGACAGATAAATCTGTGGTTTTGGAGAGTACCTGTCCAAAGAGTTTATCGTTCCTTAGTAATAACGACGTTTGTTACTTTTTATTCTTAAATACGCAAAAATCTCAAAAGCATGGGGCAGTGCAAGTAGACTTTAAAAAAATCTCTTCCTCCTTCATTCCCTTCATGATTGACGAATGTTGAGGACTACTGCTATCGGACTAAGCTCTGAAGACCACAGTGGACAGAACAAGCTGGACCCGTCTGACATCCTGGTCTGTGGCTGGCTTTGAGTATGACTCCTGGATAGCCGGGATCTTAGGGTCTGGCTTGTCGTTTTGTGTAAGAGTAAGGGATTGGAATAAAGATATTCCACTGGAAAAGTGGGGATGGATGTTGCTTCCGTGTGGAAAGGATTCCTAGGGTAGAAACATGATGGGCTTTCCCTTGCACAGGGCTCTTTTTTCCATCCATGCACAGTGCTGTTTAGTTATTTACTGTGTGTCTCTCTTGGGGTGGAGGGGTAAGGTAAGGTTTCAGTGCTATCCTGCCATTCTAGCAGCTATCAGAAAACTCAAACTTGATGTAATTTTGGACTGAAACTTCCACATCTAGAAGAAGCCCACTTGTGAAAGAATTGCTTTTAACCATGTGCTTGTTTGCATGGCAGGTTGGGAACTTGATCCAATCAATGTGAGCTTATTCTCTTTACCTATACATGTCTGTGGATTATTTTTACAAAGCCCTTCAATCTTGTGGAGTGTATTTTGGAATAAATGTGTTTTAGGCTATACTGTAAATGTGGACTCAAGTAATTTGCAGGTATCTGATTTCGTGTACTGTTTAGTATCCTTTTCTATCCACTCTGATGTTGATGCTGATTTATCACAAGTTATTTATACTAAGGTGTTTCTGAGGAGTTGATTCTGTTCATCATTTTATTCTGGTGAGAGTTCTGTTACCCAGAACTCTTTTCTTGTTATTCTTACTAAAAAATATTTTTCTTTCATTTATATGTGTGAATAAGTTTTAGAATACTTTTATCAAAACCCTAAAGAGATTGATTAAACTTCATTTATTTATGGGTAAATTTAAAATTTCTTTAATATTAAATCTTATCTCAGTACGTGGTATGATCGTTCTCCTTACTCTAGTTTTTTTTCTTTTTTTTTTTGTCTTTTGGCATGTAGAGCTGGATTGATTTATGTATATATGTTTTAGCTTTCCTTTTTATTGAAACTTCTGTATAGCACAGTGCATCCATCTGAGGTTTACTGTCAGTATCAGTCAGTTTTCATTGCTGTAATGAAATACCAGAGGGAGGTTAACTTTGTGAAGAACGGAGGATTATTATCTTTCAGTCTTAGAGACTCGGTGTAATGCAAGATTTGGTGAGGGCCCCTCTTTTCTGTGTCACCTCCTATGAGTTAGCAATAGTGAGAGATCACATTACCAGAAAGAAGGAATGGGGCTTGCCCTGGGATCCTGTAACACTGCTAACCTGGGTCCCACTGAAGGCCTGACACCCCCCTTCCCCTGCAGCTTCCTGTGAAGCAAAGTTTTTTAAAGGTCCCACTGTCTCCCACTCCTATCACCCTGGAGACCAAGCCTCCCACGTGTGAACGTTTGAAAGCTATACTTTGTCTGATGAGTGAGTTATCCTTCCTACACTCCCTTTTCCCTTCTCTCTCTCTTTCTATCTCTATTAATCTTTTTCTTTCTTTTTTTTATCATAGGGATTGAACTGAGGGCTTTTCTATTGAATTACATTCCCAGTCCTCTTTAAAAATTTTTATTTTGAGATAATGTTGGACCAGGTTGAGTTTGAAGTTGTGTTCCTTATGCCTTAGCTTCCCATAGTGCTCGGATTAGATGATTGCAGGCGTCATGCCCAGCTTACCCTTGGCCTTTGACACATCAGATGTCTCTGCTGAAAGAATTGACAGTGGTTCTCTTTTTGTGTTGCTCAGTTTTAGGACTTTTTTTTGTATACTTAGGATCAGTTAAAGTAATTTCATGGGCATGGTGGGTGCCCTCGGTAGCTCCCTGGCCATGGCTTAGGCTTTTGGATGCAGTCTTTATTTCAGTTTGCTAATTATTTAATATCTTTTGTCCATATTCTGAAGGAGGGTGGCATACTACTCGCTGGTCCCTTCTCTTTTTAACACTATACAGTATTTGGCTGTTACTGTCAAATAATTGAATCACAGCCTGAGATGTGCATGTTGGTGGAGGGCCATGGTGCAGCTGGCGCCCCCATGTGGTGGCCTTGTCAAGGTCTCCTGTGCTGACAGGAGCCCCTCTCTTCAGTGCAGGTCCTAATCTGAAGGAGTGGCTGAGGGAGCAGTTTTGTGACCACCCGTTGGAGCACTGTGAGGACACTAGACTTCATGATGCCGCCTATGTGGGGGACCTGCAGACACTCAGGAGCCTGTTGCAGGAGGAGAGCTACCAGAGGTAAGTATCATAGCCTCACCAAGCTGAGGCGCACAGCCTGTGTTGCTCATGAAGACCCTGACATTGGAGGGTGACTAGGACAAAGGGGACACCAGGGAAGCCTGGGCAGCGCTCAAGAGCCGGCCACATGGTGTTGGCGGGGGACCAGGGTCCAGCCTACCTTTGTTAGTCTTATCTTGTAGCTTCTGCCCCTCCATAGAACTGTGTGTCCTCGGTGTGTCTCCTGAAGGCCACTGCTATTCTCCTCAGTGGCAGCCCTGTCCCTAGCTTCTCCTATGGTTTGTTCTTTCCATAGTTTTGTCAATCCACAGCTGCCTCCATCACTTGGTTTGGTGCCCTCTGCTCTTCTGCCTAGGCCAGCTGTTTCCTCCCCTGGGGGGTGGACATAGTGGGTGCTCTCGATTGCTCCCTGGCTGTTGCCTCCTGACCTGCCACATTCTGCCTGTCCCGATGCTGGCTGGGAGTCCTACTTCTCATGTACCTGTTCAGGAATGTGGTGAACCTGACCTTCCTCTCTGTAGTGTTCCTTGATTGCCCTGTGTGTCTTAAATTGGAGTCCTCCCTAGATGTTACGCTCATTGCAGTCTGGCACCCTTCCCTTTTCCTCCTGGTTTTCGACTTCCCCGGGGGGACAAGGATGGCAGTGAGCTGGAGGTGGTGCCTATGTGTCTGTGCTGAAGCTGACTGTACTGCTTTGTGTGGAGTGTGCCCAAGAAAAGCATATCTCATGGTCCAGGAGCCTGTTCCTTTCTTTTCCTTCTGGTGTCTTAGCATTGCTTCTCAGAGCAACTGACAATATCTTATAAAATGCTGATTTTACACTTATTTAACATGAATGAATCAAGCCCCTCAAAGCCTTAAAACCTGCTGATGTTACAGCTAAATGAAAGAAAGTCTGTCAGAAAGTCTGTCAAATATTTCTGTACCGCTTTTCCATGTGCTTTTTCTTAAATTTCGGGTTCAGTAACTCTCCCATTTCTCTGATATTTTCTCTGTGTTTCCTTCTTTGGTGAAGGGTTCTTGGGGCATCCTGAGCTTCACTGGCCATATGAGCCATGCTTCTGTGTAGCCTGGTGGAGGAGGAACAAGGGTTCCTTGGGGAGATGTTCCTGAGCTGGGTTCAGATTCTGGTGAGAGCTGCCTGCAGAATTAGTGCATGGTCTGCTGGTCACTTCCCCAAAGCTGGTGTTGGGTAGTATCCCACTGCTGTTGCTGGCCAGGAGCACAGTCCCACTGTAGGGATCTTCAGGCCATCACAGGGCAGAGGCGAGGGGATGTGTTGGTACCTAACAAGGAGGATGAGGCCTAGAGAGAGCCCCAGCCTCAGGCCTTTGCAAGTGGCATATGGGGAGAGGAGCTCAGGGCTGACCCAGCTCCCCACTGAGTGCGCTTGCTGTTCGGAGAGGCAAGTGCCTGGAAGGTAGCTCAGGAAGTCTTGGAACTGGAGGTCTGGGTTCTGATGCCAATCACCCTGCCTGAACCTCAGGTTTCCTCTTAAAGTGGGGCTCTCAGTGCCTGCCCTTAGTGGGTTGGGAAGGAGAAGATGGTACCATTTCAGAAAGCAGGGCGGAGTGGGAGTCGTGGACCTGAGCATGACCAATGTCAGGCTGCTTGTTTCCTACTGCCTTTCATACCTGTCTTGTGTGTCTGTAGCCGCATCAATGAGAAGTCTGTCTGGTGCTGTGGTTGGCTGCCCTGCACGCCACTGCGCATTGCAGCCACTGCGGGCCATGGCAACTGTGTGGACTTCCTTATCCAGAAGGGGGCCGAAGTGGACCTGGTGGATGTGAAAGGGCAGACTGCACTGTATGTGGCTGTGGTGAATGGGCATCTGGAGAGTGCCCAGATCCTCCTAGAAGCCGGTGCTGACCCCAATGGAAGCCGTCACCACCGCAGCACACCTGTGTATCATGCCTCACGTGTGGGCAGGGCTGACATCCTGCAGGCGCTCATCAGGTCAGTGCACACGGGCCTCCTGCTCCTCTGCAGGGACTGCTTTCCCTAGCTTTAAAAAGGCCATTCTGGCCACTGTTAGAAAACTGCTTGCTGGTCATCTCCTTGGTACTCTCAATTGCATATACTGGTTCATTGTATCTCTTGGTATCTTTGTTTGTTTGTGACTTCAAATTGAGTGCTTATTCATTTTTTATTGGTTAATTCTGTAAGCATTCTTGGATATTGATTCACATTTGGTTATTTCTTGGCCGTGTCTTCTAAACTTCTTTATTTTAAAGTAGCTATAAATTGAAGTTGGTTTCTTCTTTGGTCTTAGAGGAATGGAAGAGAAAACTATATAACTTTTAATTTTATTGTATTGTGCTCAGATAATGTAAACCATATGGTTTCTGTTTGGAAGAGTCTTAAGTTTTTGAGTGTTATCTGTTCATGTTGAATATATTGTTGTGAATGCTTAAAATAGGACCTCAGGTGTCTCTGTTTGCACAGGATGGAACGTTAGCCTCAGTCACTGTTTCTCAGTGCACTGTTGTCTCTGGATCTGCCAAAATGGTGGAGAAATCTGTCAGTCTCTAATCACTGTTGTGTGTCAGTTTCCCTTTGTATTTCAAATCATTTTACTTTGAATATTTTGATGCTAATTGAGCTCATAAAAGTTGTTGCTTATGGATTGTGCCCACTATCCTCCAAATAAGTACTGTTAGTTTCGTTTATTTAGGTGTAATCTTAGGAACTTCAGTAGTTCTCTGCTCATTTAGAGCTATTTTGAGTTTTTTGTTAACACAGCGTTGTGACCATAGCTGGTGTCAGGGTCTATTCTGTTTTCTGTCTGTTTCTTAACTGTTGCATTTACTTGCTATCTTTGTTCCATGATCTATGTTTTTTTTGCTTTCCCTTTCTTTAGTTTATCAGGCTCACAATCTTGTTTTAATTTCACTAATAGTTACCTTTATTTATTTATTCTTCTTTGAACCAGTTTATATTTTCACTCTTCAGTTTCCAGGGACTTTTTTGTACCACAGATGCCTTTTCCTTCCTTTGCTCAAAGGCTAGATCTTCCTATCGGTTGGCAAGAGCATGGAAGGTAGCTGTGGGTGAAGTTGTTTCCTAGTGAAAAGGGGTGGGGAAGGAAGGGATCCGTTGGTAAAGGATACAGCCAGGCCATGGGGGTCAAATGAGCAGTCATGTAGAACATAATATTATTTTCACGTTTTTTGCTGTGTCAAGAATGGAACTTGGGCCCTAATTTCTTAAATTTGGTTTCAGTGATTCTCCAAGTGCGTCCAAGGTAGGCACGGTACTACTTGAGCTAAATCTCTGGCGACAACATGGTTTTAAACAGAGTTCTGGGAATGTTTATTCCATTGAAGGGTTTTGTCCTAAATGGCTGTAGAGTTGGTCTGGGGAAGATGAATGAGAGCAGCAGCATTTGTATCCAATGGTGTTAAAGCTGTGAGGCTGCTCTTTTTGAGGCCATCTCACCTGTTAATCTAAGCTGCTTCAGCTCCATATTATGCATCCTGGAGAATATAATCATTGATTTCAAAACAGTTTTGAAGAGGATTAGTCTATGCAGTTCCATCTTGGCCCAGAAACCCTGCTGGACCTATTGCCTTTCCACACACAGCTTTGGGAATGGCCTGCAGCCTGCTGGTGGGAGTTGTGTGTCCTATTTCCTTCCTGGGGTATGGGATGCTGCTGTGATGGTGATGTATCAGATCGTGTGTTACTCTTAGTAAGTTTTCTGTTTTCTCAATTCCGAGCTGACTGTCTTTGGATTGGCAGTGCTGGGAGTTTCTGAGCAGGTGTGATACCACACAGATGATGACAGGACTTGTGAGATGTCAGAGGCCTGTCATGGTCCAGTGTGCCTGCAGGACAGGGTCTTAGGGTGGGCTTTCCTCTTTCTCAGCTGTCATCTGACACTCTGTGAGTTACTGCTCTTTTTTTTTTTTTTTTTGGTTTTTTTGGAGACAGGGTCTCGCTTTGTGGTTCAGGCTGGCCCTGAGCTCAGCCTCAAACTCACATCACAGCAATCCTCCTGCCTTTGCCTCCCGAGTGCTAGGATTACAGGCGTGAGCCACCACACCCGGCATTGTGGTATGTGGTACTGGTTGCTGCTGGGTGTGGGTCTCCACACCCAGTATTGTTATGTGGTTACCGGGGAATCAAACCCGGGTCCTTGCGCTTGCCAGACAGGCGCCGGAACCACTGAGCTATCTCCCCGGCCCGAGTTACTGCTCTTTGATTATTGGTAATTTTCTGTTTCTGGGTCGACCTTTTAGAATGAAAGATAAGGTGTGGTATTTCTGTATGGTGTAAAGGCAATTTATTGAGTGTTCTCAGTGAATCTTTTCCAGAGACTCAAAGGCAACAGGAGAATTAAGAAAATATTTAGGGTTAAAGTGAACCAGATTCTATTCAGTGTATTCTATGGGTGATGAATGGCTGCTTTTCCCACAGCTCAACTAATATTAGATTGTCATATTGTCTGAAATTATAAACATGATAGACAACATGCCCCCAAGGGTGAAGTAGAAGTTGTCTGAGTCATTTTCCTCTTCCCCTGGACCAAGTACCTGCAATTTAAAGGAGAGGTATATCGTTTCTCACATTATAGTCCATACTTAGGGGCTAGAGGGAAGAGTGGTATGGGGTAGGAAAGGGGTATGGTTGAAAAGAGGGACTGGGCAGACTGGAAGCAAGGAGGTCCCCCTGGAGCTAGAGGAAGATACAGTACTCTGTGTCCTTCCAGCCATACTCCTGGGACCGCCTCTGAGCTAGAAGTCCTTGTGGTCCAGTGACCTTTCAGAAGTCCCCCCTGTGAGCACTGAGCTCTTGGGGGACGTCTAGACCTAAACCATAACAGAAGCCCTCACTATAGAGTCTAGTTTTCCTTTTCTTAATTGAGTAGAACATGAGTTTATGCTTCACATGTTTTAGACTGCTTCTTCATCACCCCTAGAGAGTTGTGGAGGGCCGGTGATGTCGGCCTCTGTAGCGGATTTAACAGTGACCCAGGCCTGAGCTGCCTGAGAACAGCTCCTTTGATCCTTTTCTCTGCCAGTGCTAAAGAAACAGACTGTGACCCACAATTGCTGGCTGTGATCGAGGCTACTGCAATGCTTCCTCATGTTGTTGGGCCTCCTCAAGGTTTTTTGCATATTACTATTTCCTACTCTGGGAAACACACAGGTGATGACAGGGCTTGTGAGATGTCACAGGCCTGTCAGGGTCCAGTGTGCCCAGGACAGCTGGCGCCGGCTGTCTCAGGCAGCTCATGTTACAGAAGTCTCATGGGAAGGTCTTTCTCCCAACTGCTGCAGAGCAGCGTGTGGTTTCTGTCTGCCCTTTATTGCTGCTGCGTGCTTTGCTTTTTCAGTTAAGGTGTTGTCTGCTATTTCTTGCCACTGTAGACTACTCTCTCCTTTGTGATTAGCACACATTGTGTGGGGAGGCTCTCTGTAGCTGTGTTCATTAACTTTAACGTGTGCTTTTAATTTGTGCATCCGTGTTAGCGTGCGCTTCCATTGTCCAGTGAGAGGCCATCCACCTTCTCTACAAGCCCAGGAACAGGCTTTCACTTCTCTGATTGTTGCTTTACTTCCTAAATTGTTTGATCCGGCAAGCAGACTTTGTAATCAACTTACATAGCTGCAATGATGCTGTTTGTGATCAATTTACTTCAGGAATGGCATATTTATTTATGTAATATAAACTCAGGGTGAGTAGCTATTGTAATTCATTGAGCCTTCTTACTCTGTTCTTGGTATGTCTTTTCTTTTTCCTAGACATGCTTTTGTAGCTCCCAGTATATTTATTTTTTTCTTTTAAATTGAAATCTTTCTTGGTACATTACATATACACATCATAATTGCACTCAACAGTGAGAATTTGTACCAGTATATGACACAATTTAATTCTCATTTTTTCTCATACCCCTACCCACCCTACCACCCCCACCTCCTATATGCATAAGCTCTGTTTCCTTTCCTTTTTGTTATAATCTCATTACTTTTCTCCCTTCACCCCATTTTGCTTTGAGTATTTTCTATTTCACAATATATAACATACATTCTAGAACTCATTTACATCTTCGTTTTCTCATAGCAGAGAAAAGATAATATTTACACATCTGTGACCTGTTTATTTCACATATGAGGATGTCTTCAAGGTATATCCATTTAAGTATAAATGATTCAGTCTTATCATTTTTTATGGCAGAATAAATCTCCATTCTGTAGAAGAACCACAACTTTTTTATCCAGTCTTCAGTTGATGGACATTTTGGTTGTTTCCAAGATTTACCAATCACAAACTGAGCTGCTATAAACATGGGTGCACATAAGTCACTATGACATGAATCTTTTAATTCTTTTGTATATATACCTAGCAGTGGAATAGCAGAGTCAAATGGCACCTCTAATTGTAGTTTTTTGAGGAATCTTCAAACTGATCTCCACAGGGGTTGTACGAGTCTACATTCCTACCAACAGTGGAGAAGGGTTCCTTCTTTCCACAGGCTTCCAGTATATTTTATCCTTTTTCTTCTGCAAACATTGAACATTTATTGTTAAGTTTATGCCAGGATGTGTCATTTATTTTGTTTTCATGAAGGGCATTTTCTTTTCCACTTTGTTTTTAAACTTGTTTTTGTTTGTATGCATGAGTGAAAATCATCATTTATACAACTTGCTGCTTTATCTTTTTTATTTTTATTTTTTTTAAAGACAGGGTCTCACTTTTTTGTAGTTCAGGCTGGCCCTGAGTTCAGCCTTTAACTCACAGCAATCCTCCTGCCTCTGCCTCCCAAAGGTTGTGATTACAGGCATGAACCACCACACCTGGCACTGTGGTATGTGCTTCTGATTGCTGGTGGGTGTGAGTCTCCCTATTGTATGTGGTTACCCGGGATCGAGTCTGAGCCTTTGCACTTGCAAGGCAGGCACTGGAACCACTGAGCTAAATCCCTACCCCATCTTTTTGATTTTTTGAGACAGGATCTCACTATGCAGTTCAGGCTAGCCTTGAGCTCACTATGGCCCAGCTGGTCTTGAACTTGTGGTGATCCACCTCCCTCAGCCTTCTGAGTGGTGGGATTGTATGTATGTATCACCATGCCTGGCTCAACCTGCTACTTAAATATTCTCACTGCCAGTTTTTTTCCCATTGTTTAGGCCTTTCCAAACATTCTAGTCTTGTGTGCTCTGAATATGAGAAGAGTTTTGCCTTGTCCTTTCTAGTCTCAAGGATCTGATTGCTTTCTTTTTCTTAATAGCATTGCTGAAGCCAACAGGACGGGCAGTACATAGGAGGTGGAGTGTGGGAGTCTTCCATTTCCTGCCTGGCAGGGACATTCCAGGCATCCTGGTGAAGAGAGATGCTAGCTTGTGCTTGAGGAAGTGTGTCATCTTTTGAAGGACATTGTTGTCAGTCCTATTTTTATTTTTAGTTGCGTGAAAGTGTTGGTTCCATCCAAAGCTTTTCTTAGATGTCTGTAGGGATGGTCAGAGTTTCCCTGTCAGTTCCTTTCATGTGATTGGTTGTGCCAGTAGGGTTTTTAGTACTGGAAGTAGGTTTTCGTCCCTGGTGAGGTTGTGGCCCATTGCCTTCTGTTTTTTTTTAAGTTTTTTGAGACAGGGTCTTGCTTCATAGTTCAGGCTGGCCCTGAGGTCATTATGTAGCCCAGGCAAATCTCAAACTCCGAAATCCTCCTGCCTCTGCCTCCCGAGTGCTGGGATTACAGGCATGAGCCACCATTCCTGGTATTGTGGTGTGTGGCACTGGAGTGCTGGTGGTTGTGAGTCACTACACCTGGCATTGTTGTGTGTGGTTACTGGGGATGGAACTCAGGACCTTGTGCTTGCAAGGCAGGTGCTGGAACCATTCCCTGGCCCCCCCTTTGCCTTCTTGATACATGTCTCTGTTGTTTTTGGTAATATCTTATTGAAGACTTTTAAATTGATACCCAAAAGTGG
>PVIR01032518.1:0-18592 GCA_004026965.1 Petromus typicus
AAACAATAACAAATGCTGGTATGGTTATGGTGAAAAAGGAGCCATCCTCCACTGTGGGATTGCAGACTAGTATAACCATTATGGAAATCAGTATTGAGTTTTCACAAAGGACTGAAATCAGAAATTCCACTTGACATACCTTCCTCCCTGCTAAATATGTTCCTCAAAGACGAACATCATACTACAGCAATACATGAATGCCAATATTTATAGCAGCACAGTTCACAACTTTTCAATCCTGCAAGCAGACTAGATTATGATTATGTAAAGAAATGATTATGGAAAGAAAATATATCTATATATAATGGAATACACTTGGGTATAAAAAAACCAAATTGACACATTTTTAGGACAATAGATGCTGCTGGAAAACATAATGTTGAGTGAAATAAGCCAAACACATGCTTAAATACCATGTGGTATCACTCAGTACATTGGAGGACTAACGTACCCATGAAGAGAATGATAAAGAATAAAAGAGTCAAGGGGATGGGTCTCTTGCAGTAGGGAAGTGGACCAAGGGAACAAGTTTGAGGAGTCAATAGATAGTGAAGGGGCAGTAAGCACAGAGATATGCTATGTTCATAGACCTAATGACCTCAGTTAATGTAAACATTATATGCCATAACATGAGCTAAGACTAATAATATCAACAGAGTGAAAAATGTGGTAGAACTGGAGAGGGGGTAAGGAAGGGAGAGGAAGGGGATTAAAAATGAAATGAGTGTGTACCAGTCACCACTCTCCAAGGTGGGTATAAACTTTATGAAATGCAAACATCTGCTAACAACAACAGCAACAGATTCTATATCATAACCAAATAGATTTCATCCTAGGATGCAAGAAGGGTTCAATATAAGTAAATCAGTAAATGTAATATATTTTATAGGTAACAAGGACAAAGGTTATGCAATCATCTCAGTAGACACAAAAAGTCTTTGGCAAAAGCCAGCATCACTGTATGATAAAAATCACAAAGGAAATAGATGTAGAAGGATTTATCTCAATCTGATAGAAGCAACCTATTGCCAAAATCATATTAAATAAGAAAAAACTGAATGCTTTGTCTTTAAAATCAGACACAAGGCAAGGATGTTCACTATCACCACTCCTGTTCAACACAGTAACCAGAACATTGACTACAGCAATCAGACAAGAGAAATAAATAAAAGAGATAGGTGTAGGAAAGGAATAAGATTAGAGGATGTCATCCTCTACATAGAAGACATAAGATATTCTACCAAAAAACTCCTAAATAACCAAATTTTGCAATGTAGCAGGCTACAAAACCAATACACAAAAATTGGTAGCATTCTTGTATACCAATAATGAACTCACTGAGAAATTAGAAAAATCATTCCATATCCAGTAGCATCAAGAAAAGTACTTAGGAATAAACCTAATTGAGGAAGTGAAAGATCTCTACAAAGAAAGCTATACTACTCAAAAGAAGGAGATTGAAGAGAATATGAAAAATTAAAATGATATTCTTTGTTCCAGGATAAGAATAACCAATAAAGTAAAAAAGGGCATACTTTCAAAACTTATACGGATTTAGTAGAACTTCAAATACCAGGGAAAACAATCCTAAAATTTATATGGAACTGGAAGAAACACAAAATAGCAAAAGCAATCCTGGGTAACAAAAGCAAAGCAGGAAGAATTATAATCCCAGATTTTAGGTAATGTTACATTGATTACAAACAGCATGGTAAGACCACAGGAACAGACAAATGGATCAGTGGAATAGAGGACGTAGAAAAAACCCAAGGCACATTCAGGTGTCTGAGTTTTGGCGAAAGAGTTAAAAACATATGCCAGAGTAAATATAGCCTCTTTCATAAGCGGGTACTGAGAAATCTGGCTGTCTCTAAACCTGTATCTCACCATATACTAAACTAAAATGAAAAAGGGTCAAAAAATCTAAATGCTACAATAGAGACACTTTGACCTACTAGAAGTTAAAATAGATAAAACTCTGAAAGACGGAGACACAGGCAAGAACTTTTAGAACATAACCGAATTAACAAGAAATAACAAAATAACATCAAGAATCAATAAACGGGAACATATAAAAATAATAAGCTACAGAGCAAAGAAGATACCCCATGGAATGAAGAGACAACCTATAGAATAAAAAAAAATATTTTCCACTATTCCTTGGACAGAAGACTAATATATAGACTATATAAAGAACTCAGCATTAGAACTCTCAAAATAAAAGACCCAGTCAAAAATAAATATCTGAAATGAGTAGATACTTCTCAGAAGAAATGCAAAAGGCCCATAAATATATGAAAAGATACTCAGTTTCTCTGGCCAGTAGACAAGTGCAAATTAAAACAACAGTGAGATTTCATCTTACTCCAGAAAGAAATCAATAATAACAAATTCCAGCTAGGCAGAGGGGGCAAAAAGGAAAACTTTCACACTGCTGTTTAGAATAAAGTAGTACAATTATTATGGAAATTTGTATGGAGATTCCTCAAAATACTAAAACTAGAAATTCCAATCATTTCAACTATTTCCTTTGTAGGTATCTTTTTGTAAGAGTTACAAACGTCATATTATAGGGATACATGCATATTCATGTTTATAGCAGCACACAATTCATAATAACTAACTCTTTGAAGTAGCCTGTGAGTCCATCAATATATGAATGGAAATGAAAAGATTCCTATACTCTCAAAGACTAAACTGGAATGATTTATAGGAACATAGATGTTTTTGAGATTATAATGTTAAATGGAGTAAACCAGACACACAAAATTAAACATCACGTAGTTTCTTTTGTATGAAAAACTCAAATTATAAATTAAAAGCAAAATGAAAGATAGATACTAGGAAAGAAGGGTATAGGTCTTTTGTAAATAGGAAGAAAACTAAGACATAGGTGAAGGGGTGGAGCAAGGGTGGGGGGAAAATGTGAGGAAAAAGAAATTAAGATGTGCTGTGTACATGTAGGTAGTCCGCGCAAGCAACGTGAGCATTGTGTGCTACAGACATGTACAGAGAAAAATATAAGTTCTATCATTTACAAGAACTTTTCTTATATAATGATAAAGATTAAGGATAATGAAATATCTGAAGTACCACATATAGTGTCATGATATATGGACCTTTTCTATTGAAATGTAGATTAATTTCATAGTAATTGTACATTTAATTACTTGAGATTTGGCATGAGACATTAGAAAAGACAACTCATTTTTCCATTAATCCAGAGACATACTTTTTCTGAAGTATTAAGTAATTTTTTTTTAAGAGTAAAGAAATGAGTGTGTTTTGGACAATGACGCATCCTAGTGGAGGAATCCTGGTCGGGAATTTGCTCCCCTGGCACCTAATGAGATCCTTGAGAGCTTGTTTGGAGGTTCTAGCAGGGGAGCACAGCTACTCGTATACCCCTGACCGAGGAAAGGGTCCACCTCAGTGGGGGTGGGGGTGGTCGTCCTCTTCCACAGAGCACGCAGCTTCGGGAGGTACACACGTGGAGCGGTGAAGGAGGAAGGGAACATCCGCCTAGCCAGCCAGGTCAGCCGATTCAACCCTGGCGAGCAATGGGGGGACAGATGTCACAGCCAGATCGCCCTCACATCAGAGATCCTAAAGAACTCATGGGAAACACTTCCTGCAGTGTGCCCTGATTTCCTTTGTAGGATGGTAAGCAGAGAGGGCAGAATTTTCTTTGTGTACTTATTGCTATGCTATTGCATTGTACAGACAAGGCTAATGCTCGAGGACAATGACCACTCTGAGGAAGAGGTGGAGCCATGTGCTATAGAATCAGCCCCTCTTCCCTAACCAACCTGCTAGGACAGCTGCCCAGCGCTGAGCATTTGTAGGTCTGTAAGAGAGCTGCACAGTCAGAATCAGGACTTCCCATGCTGTGGCCAGCGCTCTTATGTGGAAACACTGTTGGCTGGGAGGAGAATCTCCAAAGTGGGGTCGTGTGGTCCTTGGCCATTCCTGACATGCACATGCACAAGTGCAATGGTGAGGAGAGAAGTTTTCCATGCTGGGCTCACCTACCAGATCCTTACGGAACCTAGGGAAGATATGCTTCCTTTCCAGATGCTAAAGATGTAGGAAGTAGAGGTTGAAAGTTCAAGTAGCATTTGTGAAAATAATATTTTGTTTATAAGGATGTGAGGTATTTATTTTGCAAGGGGCATGATTTAGATAATATCTAGAGGGTTTTTTTTTATCATTTATTGTTCTGTATTTACCAAATTCTTCCTTATCCAAATGGATAATGTACTCTTTTGTGCTTATTATCTTAATGGATATAGATGAACTATAGAAAGGTGCATGCCAGTTGTTTCCTTTTATTTGTTGCCTCCAGACTCAACTTCAATGTTTGGAGAGGATTTGCAGATATAGACAAAGTGTCTAGGGCAGCAGAGGAAATAGTAGGACTTTACTTTAGGCTAGAGAGAAAGAGCATACTCCACAGTCTGCCCTAGTGCCAGCGAAGGGCCAAGGGTGGGGAGGAAGAGCCTCTGGGATTCTTAGCCTTTTCCCTTACAGCTCACCAATGAGATATTTTTCATCTTTATTTATTTATAGAGTTTGTCAATTCAGAGGCTTATGTAAGCCTTTAGATTCTTTGGCAATGTTTTCTGTAGTCCCTTCTGCCCCATAATTTCTCTCAGGCAGGGATTTCATATTGATAATTTCTTTCAGGGGCTCTGCTGCATACCCTGCTGGTCCTTCTGCGTTCTCTCTGCCCTTAGAACAGCCCGCTGCCCCTTCTCCTTCCCTTCCTCTCCCCATCTCCTCTCTACTCCAAAGGAATCTCTTATCTCACCTTCAACCCTATAGAAATCTTTCTCCCTGCAAGTTTCTAATACATTTCACTGTTTGAGAATCCCCTTCTTTTAATCTTCTGTACAGAATTTCAAAGCTAAGGCTTAAAAGATAATAGGAAGATTTAGGCCACCTTCTTCCTTGTTCCATATTTACCTTGAGCAAAGAACACAATCTGGTTGCCTACTTGAATTCAGGGAAGAAAATAGGGAGATGTCCAGCGATGAAAAATAATCACAGATGGGTATTTCAAAATATTATCCTAACCAACGGGCATCATGAGGTATGTGGATGAGATTAAGAAACAAGCAACAGTGAATTTGATATTTATTGAGGCATATCCTCTGTCCAAGGAATATTGGAAATACAGCTTAACTTCTCTTTCCACCACAGCCTTATGCAATCTTAATATTTTTCATGGAAGATGGTATTCAAGTACTTCAAATCTTGGCAAGTGAATATAAGTTACTGCTCAGAAAAATGTGGAGTTAGATGTGATTTCCACTGGCAGTCTGCGAATCTCTGTTTCTGAAATGATTGCAGAATGAGGAGGGGAAAGGGGCAGAACAGAGAAGGGAGGGGTGTTATTTCTACCATTCTCTGTTCTAAATGGATGCAAATTTAATGTTCTCAATGTGGGGAAGCTGCTGGGTCATGTCACAGGTTCCCAGTCACAGTTTATGAGTGGGTAGCACCTCATTATTCTTCTCTTGGCCTCTCTACATTTAAGTTTTGATTTTTCCCCCTTAGTTTTAAATTTTTTCACTTGTTACAAATCAGAGTTTCACATACTAGCTTCATTTGAAAGCCTTTGATTTAGCCCTTAGCTGAGGACTGAGCTTTGATGTAAAGCAGAGCTTTTTGTAAAGTCTGTTCCTCCCTGATGCATTTGTGACTTTTGTTTATACCTGGGCATCAGATGTGCCTGGTGACCTGCTGAACCAGAGAAAGGATCTTTGAAAAGTAGAGAAAATGACTGGGCTGGCTGCCTCCTGAGGTGCTTCCAAGTCTGTGGCTAAAGCAATTGGAAGCGTTCCCACCACACTGCCCTTAGGTGATGCACCTCCTGAGAGGGCTGCGTTCCTAGGAGCTGGCACAGGGGAGCTGTGGTTTGCCCTGATACAGTCCTGGTGAAGAGGTGAGACAGCTTTGTAGTGTCCTCAGGTCCTGCTGTATTGTGCAAGAGGGGAGGGATACCTATTGATCACTTGGCTTCTGGAGGGGCCTTGCCAAAATGACTCTATGGGCGCTCTCAGCAGAGCTCTTTATATCTACCTTCTGCAGTGGTTTGAAGAGTACCAATCCCAGGGCGCTTTTTAATTGGAATGGCTGTTTAAACAGTGAGAGTGATTTTACAGTTTTCATTCTCCCCCTATCCTCTAGCTTTTTGCTCTTTAAGTCATAGAAAGAATGGTTTATTTTTCAATATCGAATTCTCTTTTCTGTTTAAAATCAACCCATAGGATATTTTAAAGAAAGTCAGGCAAATGAGAAGTATCAACTTGATTTTCTGTACTGGAGTAAATGAGCAGGTTATTAAAGAAAAAAGGAAACCCTTTTGCTCCCTATTATTCTAGCATTACCATCCACCCCATATTCTCCTCTTAGACAAATGCTTGCCAACTAAGCAGACTGTCTGCCTTCCAAGCATCCAGGGATATTTTAAGAAAAGGGGCCAAATGAAAGGGCTTATTGAAAAGGAAGTACAGCATTCTGTTCTTTGCTCATTGCTATGGCTTGTATGTAGATGTCCCCCCGAAGCCTCATGCTGTCATAGGTGGAGGTTTTCAGAGTGGCTGGATCTAGAGTGGGTGACGCTGGGATTAAGGATGTGATGTTAGGATTAAGGCTGCCCACCCAGAGTGTGGGTGTTACCCTAAGAGCAGGTATCCTGGATAGAATATAAGAGACAGAGAGATGGCTACTGTGGCCACTGCTGATGACTTGGTGCTTCTTCACTACTGCACTTTGCTGCTCACCATAAACTGTCTTCCTCTGCCATGCCATGCCTGCCTTGGAGCCAGCCAGCTATGGACTGAAATCTGTACAAACTTTCAACTTTGGGTGGCGGTGATGAAAAGACCCCAGAGTTTCAGTGATGAAAAAAGTAACTAAGACACGCATGCTGAACTCAAGCCTACCTACTCCCATCTATTGCACTTTTATTTTTTTTTAGGCAGAGTCTTACTTTTGTAGTTCAGACTGGCCCCAAACTCCCTATGTAGCTCAGGCCAGCCTCAAACTTACAGAAATCCTCCTACCTTTGCCTCCTGAGTGATGAGATTACAGGTGTGAGCTACTGTGCCCAGAATTGAGGTATGTGGTTACTGGGGATTGAACTCAGGACCTTGAACTTAATTTCCAGGAAGACATCGGAACCACCAAGCCAAATCCCCAATTCTGCAATTCCTTGTAAGAGGTAGGAGTTCAAATTTTTGCAGCCTGATTTCTACTAGGTAGATTATCTAGACTAAATTGATCAGAGTCAGGCATTTTCAAAGCTCTTTATAAGTGACACTTCACATAATCCATTATCATTCTTTCCATTTTATAGATGGGAATGCAGAATATTCCACTGACACTGGGTTAATTAGGACTTGTTGTTGGGAACAATCCTATTTGGGAGAAATAATTGTACAGTTAGATTATGACAGGGCTCACCTTTCCTGCCTGCAGATGAATTTGGAGACTTAACTCTTTTCTTCACTTCTGGTAGCGACAGGAACTCACTCCAGTGTACCACATGCTATGATGCTTCAGGGCAGAACTATGCCAGGATTGACATAACTTCTCAAGGATAGCTGCAGGTGTCTGCCCTGCTGTGTGGGATTTCCATCTACATAGCTTCTCAAGGATTACTGCTGGTGTCTGCCTTGCCTTCCTGGGGTCTTTTGGAATGTACAGAATGAAAGGTGTGGCTAGCTTGAGTCTGGGGTAATAAAAAAATGTGGAAGGCTTGGGTCTGAGGTCTTTGCTCCCCATAGTAGCATGGATCAGGCCCATGCTTAGCTTCTTCTCTAAGCTTCATTTGTGCCTAATTATTTCACTATGTGCTGTCAGACTCACAGGAGACTAGAACTTAGTGCAAAGGTTCTAGTTATGTCTCCTTCCTCTGCTGCCTGCAGATTTTCTCTTGGACTTCTCATGGTGAGGACCATCTATGCCTGTACAGTGGCATCTCTGCTCCTCAGATCCGAGTGTGGACATGGAAAAACCATCCAATGCATTTTGATGAGCAGACTGACTTCTTCCCTGAGCAATTTATGCTTATTAACATTTGCACAAATCCTATTGTTTATAGTTTTTACTTTATAAGATTTTATCTGCACAAAAATCCTATGAAGTTAAGAAAATCAGGTGGCTTTGTGACACTTTCTAATAAATTACATAATGGTGGAAGTGATATTTAAAAGAATAATACCAAACAGACAAGACTCAGGGCAAAAGAGAGATATATATTTTATGGACCAAGCACGGAGCAGATACAGTAGTTCTGCCTTCTGCATAGTTTTGATTCTACTGTTTTGGTTACTTGTCAACCACAATCCAGAATTATTAAATGGAAAATTCCAGAAAAAAATTAATATTTTAAGAAAGTTATCCACTGCTTTTAATAGCAAAATGAAATGTTCTCCATGCTGGTATGTATTCTTCTTCTAGTACAGCAATGTCACGTGCATTACCGCCCCCCCCCCCCCGAGTCACTCAGTAGGCTGCTCGGTTATCAGATCGGCATGGTATCACCATGCTGGTTTAATTCTTATCTTAATAATGTCCCAAACCATAAGATTAATGACGCTGACCATTTGGATGTATCAAAGAGAAACTATAAAGTGTTTATTTTAAATAAAAATTCTTGGTTTAATAAGGAGAGAACAAATATCATATGGTAGGATGGCTAAGAGCTATTGTAAGAATGAACTTTTTATCTGTAAAACTGAAGTGGGAAAAAGAAACTTGTGCTGGTTGTACTGTTGTAATCCAGACTGCAAATGTTATGCCTGTAGTGCATAATAAATCTTAGTTAAGATGGAAAAGGTATTCAATTCATGTATGTATATATAGCTAAAAAGTATGTATAGCATTTGGTAAGTTCCACAGGTTCAGGCACCTGTTAGGGGCCTTGGAAGGTGCACCCTACAGACAAAGTGGGGGTATTATACAAATGAGGGGCCCATGGGATTGAGCTATTGGGCCCAATGAGGATGTAGGGATGTCAGGAACTTGACTTCTGGGGAGAATAACGTCTTCCATTTTTCTTGCGAGATAAGCAAAAGAGTTAGGCTATGGCATGAAGCTAGGAATTAGTGATAAGTGGAGAGTGTCCTACACATGGAGAGAGGACACAAATCTTAAACAGCTACAGTTTCTGTTTGGAACTATGGTTTGTAACAAGCAGTATACCCAATAAAAAGAAGAGTTCATGTTCTGGCCTTGCAGCTAGGAACTAAACCAAGTCCCTTACAGGTTGTAGACTGTGTCGGCAATATTCCTCTATAATAGTGGGCCATTGGAAGACATGGTCTGGAATAAGGGATTAGTAGGTGGAAGGAGCTAAAGGAACACTAGATGCAGAAACACTTGATAAGGAGGCCTAAGTTTCCTTTGGATTTAACCACACACTGGTTCCATCTTGGCAATATCATGGACTGGCAGATACAAATAACAGGATGGAATAGGCAGGGGAACTGATGGTGAAAGAGGAATTAGACATAGTAAGTATACAGATACATTAGGAAATACAGATTATGGCTATTCTGCAGAGACTGGGGTACAGAGGACACTGGAATGATGCAAGTGTGCTTACATGTGAATGAAGGGTCCAGTGGAGAGGTTGTGGTAGAAGACACAGATGTGGGTAAAGGTGGTAGAGAAGGAATAGTAATAGAACAAGAAGCCTATCATGCTTTGGTCCAAAGGGTCTTGGAAATAGTATTGTATTAAGAATAAATGGAAAGATGCGATATTTACACATCTGTGACTTATTTATTTCGCTTATGAGGATGTCGCATCTTTTCTATGGTATGAGAAAATAAATATGTAAATGAGTTCTAGAATGTAAGTAATATATTGTGAAATGGAAAATACTCAAAGCAAAATGGGGTGAAGGGGGAAAATAATGAGATTATAATGAAAAAGAAAGGAAACAAAGTTTATGGATATAGGGGATGGGGTGGTAGGGTGGGTAGGGCTATGGGAAAAATGAGAAATAAGTTGTGTCATACACTGGTACAAATTCTCATTGTTGAGTGCAACCATAATGTGTATATGTAATGTACCAATAAAGATTTAATAAGAAGAAAAATAAGAGGGGAAACATGGAAAGAAGAATAAAAAAATGTTGTAGAAACACATACTCAACTCACGTTAACTCATGCTTCTACAAAATTTCTGCAAAGACAACTCCAGAAATAACAGTAGCATTTAAAGTATTAACAACAAAACTAATAATATGATTCAGGACTTTTATTTAATAATATAATCCTTTATCCTCATTAAAAATGAAAAACAAAAGACCTGAGGTAGAAGAAAAGGTTGTTACATGTGCAAGAGCTCAACCTTTTAAAATTTAGCTTCCTCTCACTGAACCGCTGACTCTGAACTAATTGTCCACCTCTGTATTCCACAACAAAAGGCAAGAGTGAGATGATCCCAGTGACAATAGTGATGCAAGGTAATATTGATTGGTATGGCTATATGGTCACACACACACACACACACACTCCAAAGGCTGCATGAACACAAACTGACTCAACAAAAGGAAGGAAGAATAATGCAGTGAGAGCCTCAGGACATAAGGAAAGACAATAACAGATGTAAAGAATGTTTAAGAACACCTATTTTTCTAAGTCTACAGGACAGTAAAAATGGGCAAAATTTGGTTTTGATAGATACCTGGAATTTGAAAGCAGTTCATGTATGAAAGTATTTCCTGAAAACATAACATAGGGTGATCTAGAAACAAACAAATAGAAATATGTTCTTCATCTGTTTTTTAAAAAAAGAATAAATAGAATATGATATTTACACATCTGTGACCTAGTTATTATTGTATTTTTCTCTGATATGAGAAAATGAAGATGTAAATGAACTCTAGTGTATAGTTGATACTGTAAAATTCAAAATATTTAAAAGGAAATAGGATGTAGGGGTAAACAATGAAGGGAAAAAGAATGTGATAATAATAAAAAAGGAAACAAAGCTTATATATATAGGGGGTAGGAGGTTGTAGGGAATGAAAAAAAATGAGAATCAAGTCATGTCATATACTGGTACAAACTTTCAATGTCAAATGTGATGATGATATGCATTTATAATGCATCAATAAAAATTTGAGTTTTAAAAAAATCATAAATGGAATAATACAGGTTCACACAATTTCCCCTTCACTAAAGATTGCTAAAATATTGTAGTGTCATGGAGACTGGTGTGGACTGAGATGTGCCTTCATGGGGGTGTTGCCTGTGAAGAATGAGGGCTCTGAGTGAAAGTGGGGTGATGTGTGAGATCAGAAGGGTGCGGGCCGGGCCGGGGAGTTAGCTCAGTGGTTCTGGCGCCTGTCTCGCAAGCGCAAGAACCCGGGTTCGATTCTCTGGTAACCACATAACAATACTGGGTGTGGTGACCCACACCCAGCAGCAACCAGTACCACATACCACAGTGCCGGGCGTGGTGGCTCACGCCTGTAATTCCAGCCCTCGGGAGGCAGAGGCAGGAGGATTGTGATGTGAGTTTGAGGCCGAGCTCAGGGCCAGCCTGAACCACAAAGCGAGACCCTGTCTCCAAAAACCTAAAAAAAAAGAAGGGTGCGGGCCACAGGGGCTGGAAGCTGAGAACTAGTAGCACAGAGGGCCAACCCAAGAGTGGTGATGAATGGCAGTGGGTTCTGTGGTGGAAAGAGCTTCACATATTCATGAGGATGTGTAGCAAACAGTGAATTTGAGTGGCAAGTTTTGTGACTAATGAAGATGGAAGAAGACATTCCTGAGGGACAATATTTTCTATGTGAGCAAATGGGGTTTGGAACTAGCAAGGATTATATATCTATGTTAGTGTGGTATTTAAATGTCTGTTTACATTTAGGGATATGCTAGGTGTATTGACTTAGATATCTATCTCTATTTAGTGGACTTTTCTCTCTAAATGGCAAAGATTGTGGTTAGTAATAGTTGTTGACTGAGAGAACAGTGTGCGGGACAGTGCAAGACTTCTCAGTTAATTCAAGTTAAGAATCAAAACAATGAACATAAAAGACAATGTGAAAGTATGTAAATAAACCTTAGCTGTTAGATTTTTGAAAATTTTAGAATCAGTTTTCAATATGCTTTATTTGCTTTAAAATAATAGGATTTGTCTCATAGTGCTTCTTTTTTAAAAAATTACTCTTAGGTCTTAATTGTATGAGCATTGCCAGATATTAAAAAGAAAGAATATATTGAAAATTTAAAAAAGATTTGCATGACAACAATAACTTTTTGATATCTGTTTCTAGTAATAATTGAATCACGCCACAAGACTAATGAGTAGATTAAGTATATTATGTGAATCTAATAATCATTCTATTACCTGCCATCTAAGTGTAAATGTCAATTTAAAAATGATCTTTTTGATATCTCAATAGAAGTTATATTGGTGAAAATTTTATAGGAGCTAAACCTAAAATTCTGAATTTAATAAATGAAAAAAAAGTTCTGGGGACATAAAAATATAGCCACCCTGAAAGACCCCCTGGCCAGGACTTCTGCATTTGTTGCTAGAGTGTGCAGTACCTTCCCATGCTGAATGGGGACTGTAACACTTAATCTTCTTATCAACGTGTTAGGAACAGGCAGATCCTGGGGAGGTGGTCCGGTTGTAAGGACACTGAGTGCATCAAATGTTGAGCCTTCTGCTGATTTCACAGTGGGCTGAGCTGACAGCAAGCGTGGTCCATTGAAGGAGGCGGATCACTGACGGTGTGGTTGGAAGGGTTCTTCTCTTCATGGGCTCTTTCTTTCTCAGTCTGCTTCCTGGATGCTGTCGAGTGAGCAGCTTTCCTCTCTCACACCCTTCTGCTGGGATGTTGCTGCTTTGGAGTTAGCTGAGCATGGATGGAAACATTTGTTGAAAACTGTTTAGGTCAGGAAGTTGGGTCATAGCAACAAAAAGGAGATGGTAACCAGAGCTAGTCTGCATAATTAATAAGAAATTGTGGGAATGACAGTGTGTGTGCTAAGATAAAAGAACCCAGCTAGATCCCTCTGGTTTGACTTGCTTTGAGGGAAAGCCAGCTACTCAAGACAGTTTGGGAAGGGATACTTACATATCACTCTGAACAGGCCCCTGGGCAAAGAAATGTGGAACAGACCTAAACACTGACTTACCTGACAGGTCTGGGAGCTACCCTGACAGTGGATCCAGCCTCAGTCAGTCCTGCCTATGACCGAAATCTGAGCTGAAGTCTCTATGGAAACCTCATGACAGGTCCTGAGCCACAGTCACCAGGCTACGATGGATCCTTCATTTTATGTGTCAACTTGACTTTGCTTATGAAGTGCACAAATATTTGGTTAAGCGTGATTCCTGCATTGTCTTTGAGCATGTTTTTAGAGGAGATTAGCATTCAAGTTGACAGACTGAGTAGATAGTTTTCGTTAGTGTGCATGGACTTCATCAAATCTGTTGACATTTGATAGAGTAAAAGATTGAATAAGAAAGAGTTTGTTCTCTCTGTTTGACCGTTTTTGAACTGGAATGTCTGGCTTCTGCTTTCATACTTGAACTTGGATTTAGACTGGAAGTTTTGCCAACTCTCCTGGCTTCTGGCTTGCTGATCATGAGACTTGGACTTCTCAGCCTCTTTAATCTGTGAGTCAGTTCTTTATACTATATCACCTTATAGTCATACGTGTGTGCACATCTGCAGTGTCTATGTAAATATATGATAATTCCCTGTCTCATGCATATTCCTCTTGGGTTTGTTGCTTTGGAAAAATCCAGACTAATACAACAACCCTATACCTTCTATCTTTCCAATTTAAAAGTTACTAAAACAATCTTAACTTTTCAGGACTGTGTAGTGAAGGAATAGTATAGTGTAGGATTTTTTTTTTTTTCTGTATGGGGACTGAACTCACGGCCTTGTGCTTACAAGGCAGGTGCAGTGCTGCTGCACTAAATCCCCGGCTGAAGGATTCTAAGTTCTACTTGTAACATTGCTTTTTTGTAAGAAGCATTGTGATCTGAAATTATCTTTTGGACCACAACTTTTTTAAATTCTTGTGAATCAATTGTTTTTTTCTTTGTTCTTATTTTATTAGTGCATCTTTGTGGTACTTAATGTTTATACTCCTTATGGAAAGTCGACACAGGTGCTTCACACATCTTAACCCCTTTTGTTTTCATGCCCCTCCCTCCCTGCTCACCCCCTTTCCCCTATCTCCTGGTCCTATTCCCATTAGAGAAAATCTATTTCCTTAATTCCCATTATTCACCTTTGTTTTGAGAAAATACAACTTTTATTTTAAAGTTGATTGCTTTTAACTTAAATGAATTTCAGCTTTACTTTGGGGAATCCAGTTTTGTAAATAAATTACTTATCATTATTATTATTATTATTATTATTATGAGACAGGGTCTCACTTTGTAGTTCAGGCTGGCCCTGAGCTAAACCTTAAACTCACAGCAATCCTCCTGTCTCTGTCTCCCAAGTGCTGGGATTACCTGTGTGAGCTACCATGCCTGCCACTGTGGTATGTGGTACTGATCTCTGGTGCATGCCCAACAATGTTGTATGTGGTTACGTGATCGAACCTGGGCCCTTGCACTTGCAAGACAGGTGCTGGAACCACTGAGCTAAATCCCTGGCCCCTATCATTCTTTTCTTAATGATTCATTTCCTCATAGTTTTGGCATCCACGTGTTAGGAGAGCCAGAAATCTTTCTTCCTCAAATGCTATGGCTATGGCTATTGGTCAGTATAAGCTAGGCGATGCATTAGTAACAAACAAACCTCCCAATTTCAGCAAACTAAAGGAAAAGCAAAATAAAGCTTATCTCTTATTCATGCTGCGATGTCCATGGCAGGTTGGTGACTGCAGCCCTGTTCAGTGTCACCTTCACTTCATGGTCTAAGGTAATAGAGAAGCTTTTTAGCTGAAAATTGCCACTTGCTATCAAAGAAAGACAGTCAGAATGATAAATGCATCGCTCTTAAAGCCCCTGTTTAAAGTGATACTCGTCACTTCTCACATTCCATTGCTCAAATCAAGTTTAAGAGGCTGAGGGGGTTTAATTTCTCCACAGGAAGACCAGTGCTAAATTGTGAACAGTCACACAATTTACCACAGACTAAAAGCTGTTACATTTTTCATAAGGATTGTTGGGAGGAACGTTTTGCAACGGAGAGTCGGGCGTTCTGCTCACATTTATATGGAAACAATGACGGGAAAGAAGCTTACACTTCCAGAAATGTATTTGTACTTGATTGTGAGGCAGTTTCTCTCCAGTGTGATTATGGGAGGGCGTGATTTCCTAATGCTCGGCTAGGTCGTCTCCTCTCCGTGTCTCTTCTTTTGCCGCAGAGTTATGTTAACCTCCCTGCCCTCAACCCGAACACTGGGGGTGGCAAAGCTGATATACCTCGGCCAGTGGAGGCCCCTGGGTCTCGCTGGTTTCAGTCCCTTGGTTCTGACCCAGCTCTCACCAGGAACAATGAAGGTAAATAGCACCAGTTTAATGGAAAGGAGTAGTCTATTCTTCATATGGTGTTTTCCTTTAGTAAGATATTTCCTTTTCCAAAT
Source organism: Petromus typicus (assembly GCA_004026965.1). Classification (NCBI taxonomy): domain Eukaryota; kingdom Metazoa; phylum Chordata; class Mammalia; order Rodentia; family Petromuridae; genus Petromus; species Petromus typicus. Next base: position 15,591 of record PVIR01032518.1, read on the forward strand.
GGAAGGAACTTTTTAATTTTAATTTTTAATGCAGGTTTTTGGGCAGAGTCAGTGAAGGAACGTCTGAGAGGTTACCTAGCACGATACTCTCGGGACGTGGTGAGTCCCTCAGTGTTTAGTGTGGGGGGTGGTAGACCCCGTACTGGCTCTGAGCTCTTTATACTTCATGTGGGAAGTAACGGCATGGAAAAGCCAAAATGTAACTTATATTCATAACTTTCACAGGATTCTTGTTTTCAGTTCATTTACTTTCTTAACAAAACTTGATGTTTCTAGTGTTAAAATTAATTCGTCTACCCAAAGGAGGCTACCTTCTGTAGTGAGTGCAGGTCTGGTTCATGGCTAACCCCGGACCGGATAGTTCTTCTCAGCCGTCCCCACTTGTTTTTCCTATTTTTACCAGTCGTACATGTCACCTGCGTAGAACTATCTACTACATTTGTCTGCTTCAAGTTTTTTACCTCTTGCAGTAACACAGGGGGGTTTGGGTTCTTTCTAGGGAAACATTTGCACCATTAAAAAACATTTGTACAAACTCTTGGAACACTGTCAAGATTTGCTGGCTAGTAAAACAAATATGGCAAAATTAGAAATAGTTTAAGACATTTTATCCTCAAGTGTAATACAGCTGCATTTGAATGGAAGTTTTCTGATGTACCCTAATTAAGTCGGTATCAAAGTGAAAAATTTGTTGAGCATTAGTATCTGTGTGTTATTGTGGCCATCAGTTATGGGTTTATTAAGGTTTCCAGTAAAATCCAATATTTCTTTCCTTTTATTTTCCACTGGGTAAGCGCCAAATATATGGCAGATACTAAGGGAGACAAGAAGCCAACGGCTTTTTGCCCAGCAAATGTGTGAACAGACAAGTCAGAAGCAGACAGACCCTGCCACAGAGATGAGGATGAAGCGCTACAGAAACACTGGAAGTCTCAGCCCAACTTTCTAAGGTAGGATCATTGAGCTTAGGCCTTGGAAGATGGGGAGAATTGGTCCAGTGGAAGAGCAAGGGAGGCAGTGCAGCAGTGAGGGACAGTGGAGGCCACAGGAGCTGGGAGATTCTGTCACAGGGCGGGGGAAATTCCTGGCTGGCCTCAGCCCCAATCTGGCTTGACTGAAGCCTAGTAAATGTGTGGTGGCAGGAGCTGAAATGTAGTGTTAGGAAAGCAAGAACGTGATGAAGGCAGAAAGTAACTAAAGGGAATTGCTGAGTGCAGTTATTGATTTGTGTTTGAGAAAGATTGCCCTTGTAATTGAATACCTGTCAGGAAAAGAAAAAAAATCCAACTTATAAAAATGATTCAATTTTTATTTAATAGTTGGCAGTTCATTTGATGTTTACTGTGAACAAGGTTCTTAAGTTAAATTTTCTAATTTGATTCTCACAAGAATCATGCAGAGTAGGTTAAATTACTGTCTCCACTTTACAGTTGAAAGATATAAATCTCAGGGAAGTTATTTCTAACAGAGCCAAGAATTTGAATCACATTCTGATTGACTACAAACCTAATGCTTCTTCCCCCATCCTTTTTTTCCTCAAAAATTTTTATTGTGTTCAAATCAATATAACTTAAAATTTGCCATCTTAGTTATTTTAAAGTATAAAGCTGAATGATATTAGACACATTCATAATGTACACATCACCATAATTGCTCCTTTGATCTCTTTGACCTCAGAATTCACACTCATTTCTGTGCCAGTTCAGTGTTCTGAGCTAGAGTCTCCTTTAAGGATTAAACTTTGTGATGTAACTTGGGTGAAAAGGGTAAAATAAAATTTGGATGGAAAAGGATTCATTGGAAGAGTAAGCCTGAGTTTCATGGGAGTAAGTAATAGCAGAAATCATACCAAGAAGTTTAAAGATTCCCTGTAGTATTTAACTAACATGTACACTTCTTTTTTTTTTTAATCTTTATTGGTACATTAAATATACACATCGTGATTGCACTCCATAGTAGGGGATTGCACTCCATAATGGGGATTTGTACCAGTATAAGACACAACTTAATTCTCATTTAACATGTACACTTCTTAAATGAGCCGGACATAGTAGAGGGAGAAAGGAGAGGAAGGGGGCTAAACCCCTGTGCACTGGGTAGATCTTGGCCCTTCCATTATCTTCTCTGATGCCAACCTCTTTAACATGTTATGAGTTTTGAAGCACGGAGATTCATTAAATTTTATATGGCCAATAAAATATCTTTATGTCTGTTAAAACAGTTTCTTGAGAATAATATTTATCTAATGTATTGAAAAATTACTTTAATATCAGAAAATCCTTCAATTCATCCTATCAAACTGTCATTGCTTACGATAAAGAGCAATGAAGATTTTTCATTTATTTCTTGCATTTCTAAGCCACAGTTTGAAAATGTATTCATATTTCTTTTATGATTAATCATCCAGATGTAGTTCTAGATGATTTGAGACATGTAGGTTTCAGGATGTACTAAAAAAAGAGGATAAAATGTTTTAAAATTACTTGGTTTTAAAAAATCCAAAGAGGTTCTTCCGGTGTCATGGCGCCGAAGTGCATCTTGTGAGCATACTGTGGCGACTAAACTGTTTGTGAGACCGCCATCTGTGATTTTTACTGACTGCGACCTGCATAGGAAAGACTCTGGGAGACCCTCAAGCCACGCAATGGAGGCAGTGACCTTTGAGGATGTGGCTGTGCATTTTACCTTGGAAGAGTGGGCTTTGCTGAATCCATCCCAGAAGAAGCTCTACAGAGATGTGATGGAGGAAACTTTGAGGAACATGGCAACTATTGAAGTGAGGAGGTAGAGAAATGCTTTCAATATGAAGCTTGGAATCAATATGAAGAGATACTTCTTTGGGCTCCAGATGCTAATATGGATCTGAAGGAAGATGTTGTAAAACCAGCTGAAAGCCTCGCATGTCAAAATCCCTCAATTGGGCATTTGTCACTAAATGTGCCCATCATAGGTCACACTGCACTGAAGCCATATAAATATTTGGGATCTGAAGAGAAACTGCA
>PVIR01032519.1:0-18623 GCA_004026965.1 Petromus typicus
ACCTCTGCCTCCCAAACAGTGAAAGTTGGTTTGTTGGTCCAAATTTTAAAAGCCTTCAGTAATGGTTTAAATTTGACCATTTGGATGTAAACTGTGACTGTCTGCATCAGAGCCACTAGTTAGCACTGTCAGTGACTCCGCAAGGATAGCCTAATGTTTGAACATCATGTCTGCCAGGGGAAGAGACCCTTTTTCTGAATATTGGAGCTGCTTTTCCTGTAAAATTGAGCAGTACCTGTTTGTCTGTGAAGGACAAATGGCAGCCTTTTAAAAAATTACAAAGAAGAATTAGAAGAATATGAAAATTACTTCTTCTGGGTAAGAAGGTCTTTCAAAGATGAGAATTCTGGAAATGAAAATTAAGGAACCTCTTTTGTTATCTGAAGGTTGACTCTACTGTCTCTTCCTTTGAGTTTTACATTTCAATTTCAGATGTAAATTCTCAGTAAATACTTTTTAGTCTTGCCTTAAGGCCTTTAGTGGCTGAGCCCCACAGTTCTACACAAAATTATGTAAAGTGATAGGAAGCTTCAATATTCCTAACATATCATTTGTGGTTTTTCATGTCTACCAAATCACTAGATATGAAAGATTTATGACAGAAGGAAAGGGGAGGCAAGAATTGTTAATCAGTACACTACAAAAGGGTCCTAAACTGTGCCAGATCCAAAATGGCCTCCTTTGTTATGTGTGCCAAAAGGTAGCCTATCTGTAAGCTTCCTAACTTGTCACCTAGGGCAAACCAATCCTGATCCACCGCAATGCTCTCCCAAACCCCAAGACTCCATGAAAACACTATTGCACTTTTCAATGCACTCTCTCTCACCACTGATTGAGATAGCCAGCAGCCTTCACCACCAGTAAAGCCTTGCAAGGGATGTTCTTATTTTAATTTGTTTTTTTTTCAAGATTAAGGAGTGTCATGTGCAGATTCTTTGGGACATGAATAATAGGACCCTATGACTGGGTGAGAAAGGACCTTGCAGTGAATTTAACCAAATCCTTTCCCAAAGAGTGAAGTTTGATATCTTCTAGTTGTAAGTTTCTGTTTGAAAGTCTAAGGAAACAAATCATCTTTTGCCAATAGTAGTAATACTTGTTGTGTCTGTGTGTGACAATTAAGATGGTGGTTCAGTTGATTGGCTTGCTACCTACATAGGGGTTGAGTAAAAGGACACTTCCTAATATGACTAGGTATGCCACTGAAGCATGACCTTAATATCTAATCCCTTACCCCTTATTCCTTTGCTGTTTCTGGGATACCATGAACTAAACAACTGTGATCTGGGGCTGGGGATTTAGCTCAGTGGTTCTGGCACCTGCCTTGCAAGGGCAAGAGTGCAGGTTCGATCCCAGGTAAGCACATACAACAATGCTAGGCATGATGACTCATACCCACCAGCAATCAGTGCCACATACCACAGTGTCAGGCATGGTGGCTCATGCCTGTAATCCCAGCACTCGGGAGGCAGAGGCAGGAGGATTGTTGTGAGTTCCAGGCTCTCCTGGGCTATGAAGTGAGCTTAGGGCCAGCCTGAACTACAAAGCAAGATCCTGTCTGAAACAAAACAAAATAAAACAAAAACTGTGGTCTGCCATGTTTTTCCATCATAGCATTTCTACCCTCCGGCTAGCAACTACGGCATGAAGCTGTGCCACATTCAACATCTCTTTGTTTAAATTGTGGTTGGATACTGTATTGCAGCAATGTAAAGCTGATTAATATACTACATAAGATAGGAAGGCATCTCTGGGTGTCAAAATTCACAGATATCATGTTAAAGAAACTAGCATTAGAGAAAAGTTGATGAACTCTCATACAAAGAAACAGTAATTCTTTTAATATTCAGTTTTTATATTCCCAAGGTTTAGAAATATTTATTCACTTAAAATATCCAGAACAGTGAGTTAATACTCAGAGGAAAACTAAGAATCCACCCCACAGTTTTTTACCACAGCCTGCTAGTATGACAAAAACCTTATGCTCATCTAGTTCATTGGGTCTCAAACTATAATGTGTATCAGAGTGATCTGAGGGACTCACTGAAGAAGCAGATAGCCGAGGCCATCTCAGACAAGCCACTATAGGATCTGGGGAAGGAGAGTGGCTTTTTTTTTTTCTTTCTTTCTTTCTTTTTTTTTTTTTTTCCTGATGGAACCACACAGTGATAAATACAAGTCTGCTTCCACTTTTTCCCCAAAGTCTGCCTTTTTTATTATAATAATATACTCTCATAAAATGAGTGACCACTCAACAGGACATTTATAGAGAGGATTCAAGGATACGAAGTAAAGGAGAATAACAATGAACTTTTCTGTGTTCTAAGAATTTATATTTTGACCTTCATTGTATTGTCAGTCATTGTGGACATCCAGCCTAGCTTGGAGCATGTTTAGTGAACCAATGCCTACTACTTCACAAAATATTTTATTGGGTGATTCTTATTTATTAAGTACTGAAGTTGCCTCCACATTGACTGTCATGCTGCTTTCTGTATCCCATTTAAGCCAACCTACTCTATCCACAAAATAGCTTTTCAGAGTTTTAGAGATGTCTACCACATCTCATTGTTTACTTTTCCAAGGTGGACATCCCTGGGTGTTTCAGTCCTTCCTCACAGAATATAACTTTCAGGTTTAGACTGTGCAGTTTCACTGTCTAGACTTTTTCAAATCTTTAAGACATGTATCAGCTGAAGAGAGTGATCAGCATGTGATCTAACTCCTAGGGAACCTGTGGGTTGGCTTTCACGAGATAGTGTCTGTGTATGAGAAGGAAAACTGTGGTAGTAATACCTTGGCCCTCTGCAAACTGGGGACCAAAACAAATTCTACTGACTCAATGAAAATGACATTAGTCTTAAAGAAAATAAGTCATATTTTGGTGCATATTGAATCTCAGGGGTAAGAAAAAATTCTCTAATTACTTTTTCTAGGAATTTCTCTCAAGCTTTGTTCTATTTTTTGTGTGTGTGTATGTATGTGTGTGTGTATATATATATATATATATACATATATATATAATATATACATATATATACATATATATATATATATATAATCACAAGAAGTAATACAAATAAAAGAAGAAACATATTATGATGATCAAAGTGCTTTGTAGACTATTTCTTCCTTTTCCAGCATAACTTCTCTCGGTGTGAGTCAGACACAGAATAATATTTTACCTAATAGTTTGAAATTTGTTAGCAGAAGAATTTCCCTATACACCTTCAAGTTGTGATTTGGAACTCTTCTAAAACTGATCTTTTTTAGCCATATAAAAACTTTTTGCACAAGTCTTCTGTTGTTTTCTTTTTTAACCCTAGCATATTTGGAAATATTTCTGTCATATTTTTTCCAATTTCAGGCTTGCCTGTCTCAAGTCATCGGAGGGCTCTTTGTGCATTTTAGCTCATGAAAGCTTAAACAAAAAGTATTTTTCCTATCACTAAGTCCTAAGGTTTTAATTTGATGACCGTGAACTAAACAACTTCAATCTGCTATGTCTTCCTGCCATGTAGTTTCTACTCTCCAGCTGGCAACCACGAACTGAATCTCTTGAAGCCCTGTGCCAAATTAAACTTCTCCTTTGTGCTGTAGATGGTGAAAATGGCATTTCATTATTATTTTTACAAGTAGTGGCAGGTGACTTGTTATTAAATAATGATAGGGAAATATGAGATTTAGTATAAGCAAGTTGTACATTTTTATTTTTCTTATTCCGTTTACTTTGTGTCAAATGATGTTGCTATGACTATTTTGAATTAGTTGTTCTATTTAATAGAGTTGAAGAGTTTTCCATCTTACCTTGTGTTGCTATATGAATTATATACTATATATAGTATATATATCTATATACATACTGTATATAGATATATATATGTCTACAATGTATATGTTTGTGAATGTATATGTTTAACTTAAATCTGTTGAATCTGTTTTAGAGGAGTATATAGTGGAGGGTATTGATGTCATTCATTATTAATGGTGCCTAGTGCTGTATAATTACCAAAACATTTAATATTTAGGCTTTTCTAAGATAAGAGTCCCTCTAATATCGCAGAGAATAAGAGAGCGAACAAGAGAAAATGTTTTTCTTCAAACCAGATTTGTGAGTTTCTAACTCAGAGACTCTACTCTAAACCTTTTTTTTTAAATACCATACATTTCAAATGTATAACTTCCCATGTAAAGAACCCAAACATTTAGGGTAGTTTTCTGGTTTGGGGTTAATACTCATCTAAGTATTTTGGCAGAAAGAACATTTTGGCAAGAATGCCTTTCTAAATTTCTCACAGCATCAGTCTGAACTTTACATAACCAAGAAAGGAGAAAATAATTTCTCTTTTTCATTAAATATTCAGTGGGCAAATACTAATCTGAAAGCAAATTGAAATTCTCTGTATGGCACACTCAATAAATGACAGTTTAGATTATATTAGAAATATTATAGTTCTCTTCAGAGAAATATTATAATTCTCTTCAGGTCAGTTAACTATGTAAAAATGGAAATCTAAAATAAAGCTTAACTTTTGTATTAAGTATTGTACATGCGCCTATGCCCTAGGCCATGTGGGACAAGAGAAGCCATTAGAAGCAAGGCAGGGTCCAGTGAGTTCGGCCTCTGACTCACAGAGCGCAGTGATCAGATTTGACAACATTTTTTGACATTTTTTTCACCTCGAATCTCTCAAGTATCTTTATACCCTCAATCAAGTGAAGATTCTGAGGAGATAATTGAAAGTCCAGATCTAAATCAAGAGGACCCCTAGCAAGCGTGGCTTTTCTTGTATGTGTAGACGTCCTTCACTGCAGAGGAAGGCAGTGCTGGGTGCCTACTCATTGTGCTGAAGGATCTGTCAGTGGTCATTGTCTTTCATGTGCTTCCCCACTTTACATTTTTGGAGCTGGAATATTTTCTCTAAAAAGTAGAAAATTCTCTGAGCAGTCTTCTGTTCTCAAAAAATTTCTTTCTTTTGTTGTTTTTCTAGCCAAGTAAGACATCCTTGGCTCTTTAGCATTTCAAAGCAGTACTATATTTGTTTTGCTTATTTTCTTATCTGTGGTATGTTACTAGTGCTCTTGTTGGAATAGAATGGTTCCTGAGGACTGCTAAATGCTCGGTGTCAGGCTCATCTTTCTCCTGCTATCCTTATGGGTAGGGCTACCTACTGGAATTTTTGGATTCGATTCTTGGTCACCCTTCTTTTCCATTATCTGGAGCAGGAACTTGCAGCTGGGACTGTGGTTTCCTTCTGCTTTAACTTGTACAGAAACAAACCCAGAAGGAGCCATGCAGTCTCCTTGCCTAAGTGATGAGCTCAAGGGTAATGGGGATGATCTCAGTCTTTTCTTCTGTTCTAGAACTGAATACTGAACAGTTTTTAAGAATAAAAGTTTATTTGGCTGTGGTGATGCAGGCTGGAAAGTTCAAGTCTAGGCAGCCATATCTGGTCTTTCTTCCTGATGGAGACTCTACAGTTCAATACAGGGCATCAGGTGGTAAGAAAGAAGGTTGTAGCTTAGATCCATTTCTCCTTGTTTTATGAAGTCACAGTCCCTTTGGATTAGTTCCATCCTTATGGCCTTATCTACTGTAATAGCTTCTGACAAGTCTTATCCCGAAACACCATAATCAGATTAAGTTTCTACTCTCTTAATACTTCCCAAGGGGGATGTTGAACAGGAGATTAATGGAATATTCATACCTTAGCAGATGGTCAGTCAAGGACACTGTTTCGTTTCAGATTTATCCTCACTTTTCTATACTGCTTGCTTGAGGGACTGTGTCCCCTTCCTTAACAATTTATTGGTAATCCAAAAATGACCACCCTTTAGTTCCTACTTAGCTCCTCCTACCAAAAAAGGACTTATCCCCCTTTATCAGCGTCTTCCTCAGGGTCCATGGTGCTTGTGATCAGAGGAACTGGAGATTATGGCACTTGGGCCTAACGCTGTATTGAAATATAAAGAAATCCTTTTGTTCACTATGTGTAGCTTCTTTTGTCCCCCCCCACAAAAAAAAGCCAAGTGGAGAGCTTGGACTAGACTCTAGATCTCCTAGATTCCAATACATTTCTCTCTGCTCTTTAAGAAAGTTTATTTGTCCTTGAACCAATCTAAATAAAAAATACATGAGATAAAATGACATCAACAATTATATTTACTAGAAGTAATGGAAATAGGTGACATATTTTTACTTGAGTAGAAGTCTTGCTATTTAAATTCAAAGAATTTATCCAAAGACATAATGGAAGGGAATCTGTATAGTGCTATTCACTTGTGGCACCCCATTGTTGCCCTATAGAGTTCTCTGCTTTGCTGTTGCAGTCTTGAGATGATGAATATCAGCTTTTCTCAAAGTGTGGCCCCCTGGCTGCAACATCTGTTTTTCTTTGTTGAAAATGTTATTCCTGGGTCTATTGAACCAGAAACTTTGGGGATGAGGACAGAAGACAGCGCTTTGACAACCATATATATAAAAGAATTTTATAGAATTGCATATTCTATTACCCATGGGATCAGTCCTCATGATATAGAAGAAAGAGGAAGGAAATTGTTAGGTTAGAATTCCTTTTCCCTTGTGACATCCAAGAAAATAAATGAAATGGGATGTCTAAATAAATGTGTGGTAGAGGAGAACAAGAGGGAGAAGGAGAGACTTTAAACACTGGAGATGGGACTACAGCAAATAAAATTCCTATAATAAATTGTCTTCATTGATCTTTAAAAATTTCTACTTGAGATTAACAATGACAGACCTGCCAGTGGCCTTTATCCAGTGAGTTCAGCTGTAGATAAGACAATTTTTATTTCCGTTTCATGAAGAAATGCAAAGATGGAAGCAAAGCTCAGGCATCAGCTTACCTAAGAAAACACAGCTGGTACGTGCCAGATGCAGATTATGACTTTAGACCTATAGGTTATTAGAACTTGGGCTCTTTCTGCCACAACATGTTTCCCATGATATGGGCAACAGAGGGTTCTAAGACCTCACTGATGGCGACTGTTTTAGCTGCTGTTACTACTGCATTTGTCTGGCTAGGTTTGCAGTTCTGCATCTCTGATGGAACACAGAGTGATCAGAGCCCAGTGTCTGGCTCAGTGTGAATGTGTCCTGTGTGACTCTACAGGAGCACTGTGTACCTCATCACCTCCTGGAGGGACTGCCCTGCAGGATTTCCTGTCCCATGGATTGCAGTGAGCATAGAAAATTGGAGAAAATAATTTTGTTTCACTATAGATTTAATGTATTCATTTGGACTACAGATTTATAAGGAGCATGCCCAGCTCACCCAGAGTGTTGATCAAAATCACTGTAGGAGTTGGAAGGGTAAAGTTTGGCAAAACATTTTTAAAAATTCAGTATTCCTATTGTTTTTCTAAAACAAATGACTGAAATTATCCCTAGACAGAATCTTCACTAGGGAAATGCAAACTCTCTATTATGAAAGTGTGTACCAACCAAGAATTTAAATATAAAAATTGGAGAAACATTGCAGTGGATTGGAAACTCTTAAAGGGTCCTCCATACCTGCCTGGAGACACCATATCTCAGTGCCTGGCACAGGTCCTTGAACATAGGGGGTGCTCAGAATATGTTTACAATGAAAAAATTTGTCAAGAGGCATTGATTATCATGTGATACTCGGGAGAGATTTTTTACCACAAGAGATCTATTTATAAGACTATTTTAACACATGTCGAGATTTTGTATTATTATGATGGACATTAATAAATAGGTATGCTACAGATGTTGGCGGGGTGTTGGCCTTTTGCCTGTGATCTATCATCTTTTAGACAAGTCTTTTTTCTTTTCCTATCATTTCGCAGAAGCCAAGTCATGGTAACTTAGAAATGCAGGTCAACTTTGCATTTGATAGACATATTACCTTTAATGAGTACTATCTTTGCCAGTACCCCCCAGCCAGTTGCCTTCACAGTGTAAATAAGGGTAATATAGGTTTGGGGAGCAGAGTGACACAATGACAAGCCTCTAGCCTAGACCTGGCTAACCCTAGACCATGATCAAAAGAGAGAAGTAATTTAAATTAGGTTTTTATTAATGTGATGCTATTGTTTATTGGTGGTCTTAAAGGAGAAAGATGAAGAGTCTTGTAGGAGAGAGATGCATTCTTCAACCCAGCTGGAAACAAGAAACTTTGAACACAATTCAAGTCATTTTAATATAGTTTGTATTGCTGCTACAAAATAATTTCATGGAAAGCAGATATAAGTAAAAATGAATCCAAATAAGATATTGATCTTCTTTCGACTCATCTCTCTTCTGGTGATAAATTACTCTCATGTACAGCTTCCCTATGATGAAGAGAACTTTGTTTCTTGACTCTGAAGTCCAGTACAGCAGTCTCATCCATGGTGAAAAGAGGGAATTGTCTTATCTGTGGTGGGAATGGAGATGCTGAGAGTAGAAAAGGGACATTCAATAGAGTGCCATGCAGTGCTGACAGCCTTTGTGAGAAGAGCCAGCTCGTGCAAACCATTGTGGTATTAGCACTACTATGGCAGTTGGACCATATGCAGGAAAGAGGAGAAGCTGGGGTCAGTACTGAGCCCTAGGAGCAGTCACTGTTTGGTGCCTACTTTCAAACTCTGTTTCTTTGGCCAACAGGTCTTATGAACAGAGAACAAGGACAGATTCTGGGCTCAGGAGAATGTACCATGACCATCTTTTTTCCTTTCTCAAAAGGAAATTTTGTTGTGAGTGATTTTGTTCTAATTTTGTTGTGAGTGATTGATATAATTCTGACCTTCACACTTCATTAGGGGCTACTGGGAATAATTTCTCCCTCTTTTTTAAAGAGAGAATGTTATTGATGCATGAAAACATTTTTCATCTCTTAGAATCAGTTGTACATAGAAGCAATACCTGGATCTGTGTGAGGCATTCTGTGACTATTTTAATTTCCTGTGGCTGTTGTAGCAAATTATGTAAATTTAGAGCCTTAGAACAGTACCAATTCTATCTAAATTCTGGTAGATAGAAGATCTATCATTAATATCGCTGGTTGAGAATCAATTTGTTGGCAAAGGCATGTTCCCTCTGAAAATGGGTGAGTCCTTGTCTCTTTTAGCATTTGGTAGCTGCTGACATCTCTGGGGTTTGGGCAGCATCGCTCCAGCCCGTTAGGCCAGCACCTCCACCTGTCCCTGTTGTGTTTTTGTTTCTCCACCTCTGTGTGTTGTCAAAGTTGCTTTCCTCGTATAAGAACACATGTTGTTACCTTTAAGCCCACCCAGAAAATCCAGAGTATTCTCGTTTGTAGATCCTTAATTTAATGAATCATACTCACAAATAGCTCCTTGTGCCACATAAGACAATATTTATAGGTTTCAGAAATTAGAAAGTGAATATCTTCTGGGGAAAGACATTTATTTTACAGTTGGATAAGTGACCATGAATAGAAAGCAATGCCACAGACACAAATACACACACACACACACACACACACACACACACACACACACACATACATACACACAGAGGATCAAAAGCCTATGTGTAAACTAAGCTCACTAAAGTTCTAAGGTAAGCAACCCTAGATATATTTATCTCTAAGCGTTTTAAATTAGATAATTTTCTCTTGCTTTTAAACCTCTACTTTGTCAGATGTATAATTGCCTATACTCATCTGGGGAAAAAACATTTGAGATAAGAGACAACTACTAACATAGGGCAAAAGGAGAAGGTTGCAATTTTAATGCGGTGGAGTTTAGCATGTAGATTGCTGAGAATTAAGCAGAGTCTCTTTAGCTTGGTGCTGTTGATATTGTGGGCCTAGTAATTCCTTGTTATAAGGGCTGTTCTATGTGTTACAAGACTTTTCTAGCATCTCTTCCCCCTGTTTCCACTACATGCCGCTAATAGTTCCTTTAACATTCCTTAATTCCTTTAATAATTCCTTCCATTATGGTAACCAAAATATCTGTACATAATTTTTTTGGGGGGGGATGGAGATTTCTCCCAGTTGTAGACACCAAATTAATGGTACTCATATTGTGGTCATTTGACAAAAACTATGTCTTTATGAGGTAATAAAGGGTGTCTGGTGTGAAGATGTTTAGGTTTTGTCTGGAGGATACAACTTCTATTCCTTCAGCCTCCTAGAAAAGGCCAGAGTAGGCTTATGTAGAATAGACACATGGCTATGAATGCCACACAAATTGGTATCCAGGGGTATAAACTGAATGTGTTCAGGCATATACAGTTAAAAGCAATTGTATCTTGTTATACAATATTTTCATTCAAGTGTTTTGTTACTTTACTTGATTTTGTCTGTGCCTCTTCCAAGTACTCTTGTGTTTTTGACACTTGTATTTAAATTTTTAATTCATACTCTTCCAATCAAGTCTTCCAATCATGGTGATGAAGAATTTTCTGGTTGTGGGATAATGTTCACTTTAAACTTCTACTTGTATAATTGTTCTTAATTTGATAACTTGTGTGAACTTAATCATCTGTATATAGTTTGCCAAAAATTTTTTTTTTGAAACAGGGTCTCACTTTGTAGTTCAGGCTGGCACAAAACTGACTATGTAGCCCAGGCTAGCCTTGAACTGACAGCAATTATAGGCATGAGCCACCATGCTTGGTATTTTGGTATGTGTACCAGGGATTGAACTCAAGACCTGGTGTTTGAGAGGCAGAGGATGGAACCACTGAACTAAATCCTTGGCCCTAGTTCATGAAATTCTGTCTTTACATTCCTGCTTAATATTTCCATTTCTGCATCATTGTTCATGTGCACTTTCTACTGTTCTGTGATGCTCAATTTCATGCATCCTTCGGGAGGAAAATTATGTTCCTATTTACCATTAACTATTTCCTGATAACTCCAGCCAACACTATAGCCAAAAATACTGACAGTGTGTACTGTTAACACTGTTAATATGTCCTGACTTTGTATTACAGAGCTGAGATTTATCTGTATCTTGTATTCTTCCTTATTTACTTTATGGATCCAAATCTTGTTTCTTGTACTAAAGCATGAACCTTTTGAAGACCATACTGCCTGTCTCTTCTGTGATAATTATAACATGCTACACATCCTAGCTTTGAAAGTGTGGGATTCTTCAATAAGTGACAATATGTAGTATTCATATTTGTATATCTGGCTTATTTCTTTTGGCATAATGTTCTCCAAATTTATTCATGTTTTAAAAATGACATTATTTCCTTTCTAGAAGCTTAGTAGTTTTCCTTTGTGGATATATACCATATTTTCTTTAACAACTCACCCAGTGATGAATATTTGATTGTTTTCATCTTTGATGTTGTAAATAATGCTGCAATAAACATGGGAGTGCAGATATTTTTGACATATTATTGAATTTCTTTTTAATATATATCCAGAAGTGATATTATTGGATTAGGTGATAGTTAAAAGATAAAAAATATTTAGTTAGAGAGAATAAATTTAGGAAATTATAAAATATGGTGATTAAAGTTAGTAGCAATATATTGTATACTTGGAAATCATTAGAGTAGATTTTAACTGTTCTTCCAACAAAAATGCATGAAGTAATGGATTTGTTAATTAGCTTGGTGTAGTCATTCTGTGAAGTGTATATATTATGAAAGTTACCTTGTACATTGCATGTTTTTGTCAAAAAAAAAATAAAAATTGGTAATGAAAATTGCCCCATAGGCAAAATACATGTTGAACTGATCTGAAGAAAAAGGCTTAGGAGCCTGAATTTTCACTTCTTTTACAAGGATCCCTTCCTAGATGGTAACCGGTGTGGCTTTCAGCTGGAGTCTTGTTGGAAGTCTTGTTGGTGTGGAAGTTTTACAAGCAATTTGGGAAAATCATGTTTGTAGTATAGATAAAATTCACATTTAACTATGTGACATTCAAAAATAAGTTTACTATTGTTCATGTGCATGTCTTGCTGAGGACTGTGCTTTTCCAAAGAAGTAGATTATAGTCATCTGTGGCTGGCACAGTTTTACAGGCAGATGCTGACAGAGTAGGGTTAGGATTTCAAGATATGGCTTTACCCAGTTCAGAAACTCAGAGGAAGAGTTACTTCAAAAGTAGACTGCAAAGAGAGGGTGCTGGGGGATGAGCTCTGTGGTGCAGTGCCTGCCTGGAAAATTTGAGGCCCTGAGTTTGATTCCCACTACAGAGAGAGAGAAAGGGAGAGGGAGGTGGAAGAGAAGGGGCAGAGAGAGGGGGAGGGAAGGAGCGGGAGAAAGAGAGAGAAAGAAAGAGAGAGAGAGAGAGTACTTTAATTTTATAAGTAAGCTTAGTTAATAATATTAAGTGAAAATTTCCTCTTTCATTTCCTTTAGGATATATTTAAGAACACTTTCACAGCTGTGAATTCAGGATACATCCTAAGATAAGGTACTGGTGTTGAAATATAATTTTCACTGGGGAGCCTAGACAGAAACTGACTAAATGGAGTGTTAGAGGCTTAGAGGTATGTTCTACAGATAATGGTTCATTTGTTTTTTGAAATACCACATGACCATCAGTGATAAACTAGAGCATGGAATAGAGTAGAAAACAACAGTTTGCTAAGGTAAACCAGTGACAAGGGGGTTTTAATGCTATAAAAATAAGTCAAATAAAATTATTCTCACAAATACTCTAAGATTTAGATATAAAAACCAAGAACCAAAATGGAATCCTGAGTTCTAGTTTTCTTCTTATTTGGTCAAGATGTTTTCCCTCTTAGGTAACTTTTTTCTTCGCTTACAATCTTTGTGTTCTACTTTTGATAATTTGGATTCCACTGCAATCCTTAACAATGGAAGCAGGAGAATTGGTGGGCATTTCATGTTCAGCAGGTCTAATTTTAGTACTGTATCTTTCGATGCCCCCATTATCCAAGGTTCTGTAACAGAGTTTCTTGGATGTATTCCAGGACCTAGTTCAGGTAGAAATAGCCCTTTATCACCCTTGCCAGGAGGCTGGCCAGGAAGCAACGGGACCTGGAGTGTGGAAGCCTTCTGGCAGCCTACGTCTGGACATGTGGAACCTCTATTTTTACCCCAGTGCGGTGGAGATGCTTTACTTTTCTAGGTATGTCCTGGCATGAGTGAGGCTGTAGACGGCATTCTAACAGATGGCTGAAGGCTACTGGAAAAATACAGTGTAGATAAAATTAAAGACCCCATTGGCTTCAAGGCCTGGTCATGGTTTGCACGGATTGTTCAAACATTGCCCAGAAAATGATGACTGCACTTGTTCAGGGGTAGTTCTTTCTATGCTTGCAATCTCCCAAAGCCTAATCAGAACTTATATGTACAACTCTTCCCCATGAGTTAGAAGAAGAAACTTTGGCTCTAATGCAAAGAGAGAAAGCAGTGAAATAAGCATTGATTTTTTTTTTGGAGACAGGGTCTCGCTTTGTGATTCAGGTTGGCCCTGAGCTCAGCCTCAAACTCACATTATAGCAATCCTCATGCCTCTGCCTCCCAAGTGCTGGGATTACTGGCATGGGCTACCACGCCTGGCACTGTGGTATGTGGTACTTGTTGCTGCTGGGCGTGAGTCTCCACACCCAGTATTGTATGTGGTTACTGGAGATTGAACCCACGTCCTTGGGCTTACAGGACAGGTGCCAGAACCACTGAGCTAAATCCCCAGCCCTGATTTTTTTTTTTAAATGGATTCTGAGAATGTGTTCTTTGGAGCAGCCACACTAGTACCACTAGTTATCTCGGTGCCAATCCAGACTTACCAAGTCAAACATTGCAATAAAGGCTATTCATCTCACATTTAATGAGTTCTCAGATCCTGGTGATGATTTGTTTAAATAACTCATCTATTGAGTGTCAGAAATACAAATAACAACAGAAAAAAACATGGCTCCTGGTCTCTTGACAAAAGACTGTGGAACAGGAGACCTCAAGTAGCACTCATGTCTCTTCTACTGCTTTCTTGTGTGACTTCGGGAAAATTGTTTAGCTGTACTGAGTCTCGATTCCATCCAGTAAAAAATAAAGGCACTTGATTAGGTGCTCTCTTTGTTCCTTAAAACTATTTTCATTGTCTTTTATATTTTAATATTGAATCAGGTGTTTTGTAGCATCTTTTTGTGAGTGGAACTAGAACAGTTACATCTTTTTGAGATTGTATAGCCCAGGTGAATAAGGAAAGGTGAATGTGACTGTGAACTGTTGTATCAGTTTGAATGGGAAACACCTACCTGATTGGATCAGCATAGATCTGGGTGTAGCCGAATGGATTACTGGGGACAGAAGACTTACCCTCTGTGTAGTTGGTAGTGGTACCAACTAAGAGACTTGTAGCCTGAATGGAATAAAAAGAGGAATGAAGAAGGAAGAGTCATTTCTGTGTCTTTGGTGTAGCCCCAGGCTTCACCGTTGCCTTGCCCATTCATTCATTTCCTGGTTTCCAGTGACTCCTGAGTCTCCCAGAGCAGGTGCTTTGGCCTCCCGAGACAGACTTCAGTGCGATTCTACAGTGACCTCCAGGCTTTCAATCTCTGAAGCCTTTTCCAGTGCACAGACAGCCCTTTTGTACTCTTGTACAGCCAACTCTGAGGATGGCCATCTAAGCCTACTTTGTAAAACCTTAGATGTTTACATTACATCTGCTTCTCTAGTGAGCACTGACTCATACAGCAAGGCTATTTATTTCCTATACTGATGTGGCAGGAATCATTCCAAACAGGACTTTCCTACTTGATGAGTAAGAGATTGAAATTAAAAGAAAACCTATGATTTCTTTGGTAGTCTTCACATTCCCATCCTAGCCTTACTGTTAACTGTTACTAATACTAGTGATCTTTTATTAACTCCAATTCTAAATTCTTCTACTAGAATATAAAAAATGACACAAAATATTTTATCTCTATTACAGTGATCAATAGGGAGTAGGCAACCATTACATGCTCTATTTTCTTTCCCTTTCAACTCAAATATTGTATTCTGTAGAATCCCCTAACCCCAGAGATTGCTATGAAGACATTAACTTGATTCTCCGTTATGTGTGTGCCTAAGGTTACCTCTGCAAGGAAAGATTTTGTTGGCCACTGTTAATTTCTTGGCAGTTAACTTGGCAGTCTATCCAATGAGGCTGTATGCCTGGATTTAAGAGCCCTAGGTATTGTTGAGGACTTGCTGCTAATATACCAGGAATTTTAGAGCATATGTACACCAGATTTTCTCTTTCATGCTCCTAGCTGAATTATGTAGCGCACACTCCTTTAAATGGGACAACATGAATTTGTATCAGTGAAATGTCTTAGAATTCTGTAACTTATTTTAGTATTTACATATTTTATCATGTCGGTTTTTCATAGAATCTCATAAATCTTTGTCTGTGACATAGATATTTTTCAGTAAGTCATCCTGTTTAATTCTGACATCTCTCCTGAGATGGATGATATCATCTCCACTTGAATAACTTACCCAGGTTCTCCCAGACTATGAGAAACAAGAAAGTGGACCAATATGTTTTTCTTACCTGGGCCAATTCTTTTAGTAGAGAATCAAAGCTCTATTAAATCTTAGATTTGGTAGGTAAATGGCTTTAGTGTTTGCATAAGTGTTTCTCTGATTCTGAAAGGTGCTGAGATGGTGTTAAAATACAAGTTTAATCAATCAACCAATTAGTATGTATTGAGCGCTTGCTCAGGGTGCGAGGATTATGCTTGGTGTTAAGGGAAATAAATAGCAACAAAGGATGAAACAGATCACAGCACAGTCAAGATGAGAAACACACATATAATCATCAATGATGATGAGTCACCTGAGGCCTCAGCGGGTATTGCAGAGTGAGAGGTGGCGGCAAAGAGCGTCATGAGAGCAGGGCTTGATAGCTTGCTGGCAGTCAGGGAAGGCAGAAAATGTTTTACATTTTCCACAAGCATTTAAGGTTCTTGGAAGAGGTGTCAATCCAAGTGTTAGTACATTCCTGGCATTGAGTTTTATAATAGTCATGTCCCTATTTTATAGTTGGGTAAATCAAGTCTTAGGAGGGGAAGGAGCTTTCCTCCCTAGTTTGATCTCCGGTAACCACATATAACAAGCCAGATGTGGTAGCTCTCATCTGCAATCCCAGCACTTGGGAGGCAGAAGCAGGAGGGTTGCTGTGAGTTCTAGGCTCATTTGGACTACACAGGGAGCTCAGTGCTAGCCAGATCTACAAAGCGAGACCCTTAAAAAAAAAGGAGAGGTTCTAAATATCACAATTTTTATTTGTGAGATTCAAAGATTTTCATAGGCAAAGAATTGTGTCCTTTTGAAGGAAGAGACTCCTTTCCCCCAAAGTGAAACAGTTACATAGGTTTAGCTATATACTATTATAGCTCACATTACTCCCTAGCACATAGCTAAATTGTCCAGCTACATCCTAAGGATTCAGCTCATTAAATCCAAGAGTTTCAAATTTTGCACAGCTTTTCAGAGACCTGACCTTTACCCCAAGTACTTTTTCCAGCACTAAACTTTTTCTAACAGAAGAGAAGTTCAGCCTTATACAGTAGGGGGCTGAGGGGAGCGAGCCAGCCTGGCAGGATGGGCTCTCCAGCCAGAATGCCCTCTCACACCTTGCCTAGTGTGGAGGCGGAGAGCACTACCTGCTACTTGGGAAATCACCAGTGAGGCCTGGTGAAATAGCAATTTTAAGCCATTTCTGAGAGCCTTCAGAGAGCTACTTTAGGAGACTTTCCTTGGGGAAGTGCCAGGAGTCTGGTAGGTGGCATCAGTGTGGTTTCTTAGCTTCTGCTGTTACCTGTATGGGCATCAACTAACAGGGAGCAGAAAAACAAGATGATAAAAGAATTTTTTTTTCTTTGTGAACAGCAAATGTCAGCACAGCCCTGAAGAACAAGACCAGCCTGGAGGGAACCAACTAAAACTATTTGGAAATTTGAAATGCTTGATTTTGTTTTGTTTATAGATAAAATTTTTTAAGAAGACTTCTTTTGAAGCAGAGACTTCAAGTGCCCAATATATTATCAAAAAATAATAAGTGTAAGCAGATATTTGCTGCTGCTAATGGTCCTTCCTGACAAGAAAGCAACATTTAACTTCTCTCACAGGTAAAAGAATAGTCACAGTTAAAAAACTAAAAATATATTAAACATTTCTTTGAAGTCCAGTTTAGTGAATAGAAATCCTATAACACCTTAAGGTTAACACCTTAAGATATAAAGGTAATAAACACAACAAATACTTATTGATAGATCAATCCTATTTTCGCATCTTGAAAACTCTTATGAGAATCATAATCTGCATTTTCTAATGTCTCTATTATGTTTGGACTGGTCTTTATTTCATTGGATTCTAAGTTCATAGAGGATTATTAGTCCACACTGTAATTCAACCAATAGAAACATTTAACCAGAGTAGCCCATATCTACAACGTTATGGTTAACTGATTGGAACATAATATCCATAAATTTCAAATGAAAATACTTCAAAACAAATTAAACTAAGAAGCAGTTTTTCCCACGAGGTCACTCTGAAAAAGCAATTCTCAGTTGACTGTTCTTATTATAAAATATATGTGAATTGGTACTTCCCATGCTTGCACTTTAAATGACTTTTTAGCCTCAGTATTATAAAAGTTTCCCCAGCCATAGCCAAAAGTTATTTGTGGACAGAATATAATTATTGAATGAGAGCCTAGACTTCCAGTTTCAATGATTATAGATAGTACAGGCCCAGAGAAACACAGTAACTAAGAAATAGTACAACTGATGACATTTTAGATAGCAAATGAACTCTAGTAATTGTCAAGCTGGGTAATCCTGTTGTTGATAGATGTAGATCAGAGAGAAGCACATGTCATTGTCTTGATCAGCTCTGTCCAGCCAGTAGTAGAAGTTGTGACACAGGACTCTTCAATGTTATCCTGTGGCTGTTACAGTTAAGACAAAGGAATGATCTGGAAGTCTGCCCAAATCCCTGTCCAGCACAGTATGGTGAGTCTGGCTGAAAATCTCTGAGGAGCCTTGTTCTCCCCCTGTAATTAAGTAATGCCTGTATTCTAAAGGGCGTACTGCAGATCATCAGAAAAATAAAATCAACTTAAATCAGTGGAGAGCTGGGGGCCTGGGATTTAGCTCAGTGGTTCTGGTGCCTATCTTGCAAGTGCAAGCACCCGGGTTCAATCCCCAGTAACCACATACAATACTGGGCGTGAAGACTCATGACCAGCAGCAACCAGTACCACATACCACAGTGCCGGGCGTGGTGGCTCACGCCTGTAATCCCAGCACTCGGGAGGCAGAGGCACGAAGATTGCTGTGATGTGAGTTTGAGGTTGAGCTCAGGGCCAGCCTGAATAACAAAGCGAGACCCTGTCTCAAAAAAAAAAAAAAAAAAAATCAGTGGAGAGAGCTTTAGACAACTTCCTCTTGTTATTGCTTGACTGTTTCTTTAGCATCTTTATACCACACAAGCATGACATTCGGCTCAGTTAGCATTATCCTCTCTGCCCTAAATTGTAACTGTCTTTTGACATAGTGGAAAGTAATTTACATCTCCACTTGGCTATGAGTAGCATCTTACCATATACTCTATTTTTTGTTAGTGCTTCTTCATTTCCTTGAAGCAAAAAATAGAAAAGAAACTCAGCGGCATTCATGGAAATGGTAAAAATACTCCCAGCTCAACA
>PVIR01032520.1:0-18682 GCA_004026965.1 Petromus typicus
CTTTGTTTCCTTGTTTTTACTATTAAATTTTTTCTTTCCCTTCTTTACTTTTTCCTACTCCCTTTTTCCCTTTTTTCCCTTTGAACATTTTCTTCCTACTTCACAATACCTATCATACATTTTGGAACTAATTTATACCTTCAGTTTCTCATACCAAATGATATATGGTATTTACACATCTATTTACTATATTTCCCATTTATTTCACTTATAAATATGTCCTCAAGGTACACCATATCTCATATATATAACAGCTGTGATCAAAAGATGTAGTAAATGTTTAAATTTTTAAAAAATGTATTACAATAAAAGATACATTGCCATTAATCCTCCTCAAAACACTCCCCCAGCTTGGAACACACTTATCCCATTGATTTGGCATCTCTCAGAATCAGTTGTGACAGTTCTATTTTATGAATATCTTTAGTTACACTGTCATGGTTATCTTGATGCCTTGAATTGATTGACTCAAGATGTTTACCTTTCATGTTCATTTTGACTTTGAGAAGACCTTGAAGTTGTAGCACACCAAGTCTGGTAAATAAGGTGAATGAGGACACACGGTAATGTTTCCACTTGGCAGAAATTACCATTATTATTTGACCAACACCAGGTGGCCAAAACATGTGAGGAAGGTTTAATTTTAAAATATTTTTTAGTAAAAGATTTGTTGCTATTAACTGCCCTCAAAATGCTTTCACTCACTGTGAATTAATTACCTCATCACTTTTGGCAATGTTTCTTCATAGGTTTTTAGCAATGTAAATATCATATATTTTGATGACCCGTTTTACATCTGTGTGTACAAGTGCCTCATGTAAGTAGTGCTTTGTGGAAAGGAAGGAGATGGAACTGGGCCATTTGGGCTTGGCTTGAATGGAGAACAGAAAAGAAGAAATGAGAAGATCTGAGGACAGCCTACAAGGGTGGGAGACCATGAATGGAAGAGAAGATTGTTGAAAATATTGATGAGAGAGACATAGGATACCTCCTTATCATATCAAGGTGTCCAAGACATTTATTACATAACTAAGGAGAGGAACTGTAACCCTGGAGGAAGGGAAGCTGACAATAATTCAGTCTGATCACCGGCATGACCTCCACATTGATGGTGTGGAATATAGGGTATGGCTGTGTGAGTGTGCATGATCTATACAGACTCATCTCACTATGCTTTTGCTTTTCAAATTAACCTGTATGTTGGCTTCATATATTGTACTAAATGCTTCGAATATCAGGATGAAGTCTAAGTAAAGCAACTCAATCAAAGTGCTACCACCAGGACGCGGCAGAGCCAGAATTTGAATCCTGGCAGCAAAGTCCAAAGCATGTGCTGCTAATGAGGTGCCTGCATCCAGCTCTCGAACATCATGTATCCGTTATCCCCTATCCTGCTCACAAACGTGCCACTAGCTCATGACACTAAAGAATTAAATCTCCTGTATGACAAGTGTTTCCTTTGGGAGAAAAGTCCCTGATAGACACTAACAAACATATCTGATATTCAACCGTGGCCCAAAAAACTAACGAGTGTTTATATTGGAGATTATCTTAAAATTGTAAAATAGAATAAAAATGAAAAGGTTGGTTTCATATTATATAATTAAAAGCAAGACAAAAAATAATTATTCAAATTTTAAAGATAGACATCTACTAAACATTTGTTTGGAACTCCATGTCTTTGATACAACTGTTTACCAGTATAATTCAGGTACCAATGTCATGTTCAGGGTGTCACAGAAATAGGGCAACTGGAGATTGCACAATTCATGGAGTAAATAGAAACTTTTACCGACTGACATGGTTGAGAGTGGTGGGGGTTTTCTAGAGCTGTTTCCAAGATAAGTTTAGAACGATGGCTCAGCCGCTCTGGGCTTGTGGGAGACTCATCATCACAGCACAGTGATTAGATAATCAGACTAAGGACAAACCGTCAAGGAGAGATTAAGAAAAGAGAGCAGGGAGATGCTGATAAGGCTTAAGCCTCCATTGATATTCCTTTTTTTTTTAACTTTTACTGGAAAATGCCATGGCTTAGAGGTTTGAAGAAATGTATCATTTTGCCCTTGAAATGCTATTTTTATAATGAAAAAGTGAAATTAAAGTAGTTCAAGTTATAAGACATAACTTACTCTGTAAAGAAAAAAATAAAAAGGTCTTTGGAAATTCATCGATGCCCATATATTCCTGATGGATTCTTGGGGGTTGACTGCTGTCCTCTCAAAGCAAAGTTATTTGGACATCTTCTTCTCCCATTACAAGTTCATACTACACAGCTGAGGGTATTATCAGACACCAAGGAAACAATGAAAATTATCTGTTCATCAGAAAACACTGATGAGACACCTACAAAAACAGTAGTACAACCTAGAACTTGACATCGAAAACTGTGAGTATTGTATATGGTTCCAGCCATGGAGTCACTGACAAACTGGAGGAATCACAGACATGCAACCATCAGACAGATCCTCTGCAGACACCAGATGTCATTCCACCTACTTCCAACTCTGTTCCTCCTGCCATTTTATCATTTATGCCATACTAGTGGTTCGATACTTTTGATATGACTCATGTGCGCAATTAACAATATAATGTATCTTTGCTTCGGTTAAAGACATATCTCATGCTAACGAACCAGAGAGAAAAGACATCACACCATTTTAAGTGGAAATGAAGATGATGAAGCACTTCCCTGGGACTCTCACTCCAAACACATCAGCTTATAGTGACATTTATGAAAAAAAAAAATAAGCTTTTAGGTTTGAAAGGGATCTCTTAGAATTATGTAAACCAACTTCCTCACTCTACAGAGAGAAAAACAAAAACAAATCCTTTACTGACTTTCCACAATCACCAACACAGTTATGATCAGAAGAGGAATGAAAATTCGGGTTTTCTGATTTGCAGCCTCAAAATTCCTCACATTGCTATCCCACAACTAGTCAGTAATACTCACTGCTATCCCGAATTGATCCCTGATGGCTTATCAAGGATAAGGCACTGCCTTCAACACCTTCCACTTTCTCACCAACAACTCTAATAACTTTCCTGGGAGACAGTGTCAAATGGTAGAAACACCTGTGCTTGGGTCAGGAAGCACAGGTCAAACACTTGTTACATGGCCTTGAAAAAAGCAAAGGGCTTCCTCTAGCTCTGAATAACATTATTCAGAAAGGGGAAAGAGCAGGGCCTGTGCCTTTGTGAGATTTAAAGTAAAGCATGCATATGAAACTACATCAGATTCTGTTTTTATACCCTGCCCACCTCAGGTGACTCCCAAAGTGATCTCTTTGAGACCCAGCCAAGTTATTCTGCCTACCTCATGGCCAATCAGGAAAAATCTTAATTTTCAAACATAATATACAGAGTTCTTTACAACCTTCAGCCAAACTTCTTTTCAATCTTACCTCTAATAACTCTCCCTGTGTTCATAGTACTCTAATACAGTGTGTTATCCTATGCCTCTGTTTTTTGTGTGCTTCCAGTCCCCTGGGATGTACTCCTGTCTCAACCCCCACCTCCGTCTCATGGATTGG
Source organism: Petromus typicus (assembly GCA_004026965.1). Taxonomy (NCBI): domain Eukaryota; kingdom Metazoa; phylum Chordata; class Mammalia; order Rodentia; family Petromuridae; genus Petromus; species Petromus typicus. Next base: position 3,537 of record PVIR01032520.1, read on the forward strand.
TCTGCTCCTTAATTAATCCTTAAAGACCTTGTTATAATGTTTGACATTTTATAACCTGAAAGGATCCGTGTACTACTTTTACGAATAAAAAACTAAATAAATATTCTATTTCAAAGAAAATTTATGACCATTTTTAAACATCACCTTTTCTGTTAAAGTTTCCTATACTCTGCTTATTTCATTGTATTTCCATGGTAACAGTGTAGTTTGTATCTTTATCCATCATTAATATCATACTTCTTTGCCTCTACTCTGAGTCACTAAAGTAGACAAGTCTTGTATGTCCCTCATCAGAAAACTTCATGAACTGCAAAAAGTACTTATGAGAAACTAACCACTATAGAATCTCAGTTGCATCAGCTACTTTGAAGTGACTCCAATCGAAGCACACAGAATGTATTCTTCCAGAGTAGAAAACAGAGCCTACGTCACGGTACCTAGTTTAATCACTAGCAAATGTTTTCTTGATTCCTCTAAAGTTGCAATACTCAATGCTTTTAAAAGGCACATCCCAAGATGTTTGATTAATTTCAGCTAGGCACAATGCACACTTTTGGGTATTTGATACTTGTGAAAAAGCAGCATAAGGGACTAATGGTCTAGTTTTCTCACAACGGGTAGAAAAGATGGAGATAGTAGTGTCTGTAGTGATTTTAAGTGTAATTATGAGTCGCTATAATCATTAAATGAACACACATCAAAGGTATTATTTGACTCATAAAATCTGCAAAGAGCCCATAACTTATCCTAAGCTGTTTGAAAGATAATTCAGAGCACGTGTGTGTGACTGCGGAAGTCAACTTACCTAAAATGTGGAATATACATACATCAATTGATTAATCAACTGTATCTCTATGAGACACAATTTTCTTTCTATAGAAAAGAATAATCACATCAGAATCAGATATATACTATAATAAAACTGTAAAATAACTTTAGATCTACAAGTCACAGTGCACATTAAATAACGCTCAATTTTCCTGCAAACACACAATAATCTCCTGTCCATTTCTAAGTCATTTACATCCTTTCCTAAAAAAAATCAGTGGTGTGTTAGAGTAATAGTATATTTCTGCAAAAACAGTTTTTCTATAAATTTACCAGCATGTATGATAAATTTAGCAGCATGTATGTTTTCTGGGTATCCCATTAAATATTCCACCTGTTCTCCACCATTGCCTTATAAAGTAAAATAGTTTTCCCCAAATAGGGAATGCATAAGATCAATCATGGATGTTTGTTTATAACCAGACTTTCAGGTATACCTGAAAACCCCTCTCTTCTCATTCACTGCACAAAAAAATGGAGCTGGAAGTATTTATTCATGACCACCCTATGTGATTTTTATGGTGCACAACAGGGAATGCTGAATTAAAGCAAGATGGAAAATAAGGAAATGGCTGAATATAGTTTTTTTTTTTTTTTTTTTTTAATTATCTTTATTGGTACATTAAATATACACATCATGATTGCACTCCATAATGGGGATTTGTACCAGTATAAGACACAACTTAATTCTCATTTTTTCCCATAGCCCCACCCACCCTACCACCCCCCCATATATATAAAATTTGTTTCCTTACTTTTTTGTTACAATCTCAATGGCTGAATATAGTTTTACATATTCTTTGGTTAACCATTGCTTAATTGAATTTTTGTGTATGCCAGCGTGTTTATTAAGTCTTTTTACAAAACAGTCTACATTTATGACCATGATTGTCCTTCAAGATTGTATTTCTACTTTATCATATGAGCATTAATAGCCTCAGAAACACCTGAGGGACCAAAGGTCCCCACTCTCCACACGTATTACCTCTAATTTCATGTACAGTGTGAAACAGCATCTCTGAGCTACCAAAATGAATTTTAAAGTGTTGCAAGTCAGTAAAAGCAATAAACTGAGTTTGGTTACCTAAAATATTAGAGAGAGCTAAGCCACCCACACTTAAACTATTAATACATGAAGCATACACAATAATGGATGAGGCCAACAGCTGAATTAAATTCAAATTTATAATAAAATCATACATGCATGCACAGATGGGGAAAGGATTGAAGGAAACTAATGCACTAGATATTTATAAGGATAGCATTTTTCAGAGAGAGTCATTCTGTAGCTCTGTAATAATAACTGCATCTAAGTCAGTTTGCACACTATACTGAAATATTTCTTTAAAACTTGCTAAATGATTGCTATCTAGTTGAGTGTTTGTTTTTTTTTATATAACATTTTTCAGGCTTTCAAAATTTTCAACTGCTTTGGATTTTCCATATACACTATATGCTTTTCTAGCGCCATCTACTGTTTATTTTTAGTGAAACTAAAAGTGAAACAAGGCCTGCAAACCTGCAAACCTGGTAAAGAATATGTATTCCCACCAGGCATTAGCAATTTAATTTATTGAAGGGCTCCTCAAATAACATGTATTCTAAATGAATTCTGCCTTTCTCCACACAAACACTGAATAGTGGTTCTAGAATTCTGGTAACTAAAAATATGATGATAGCTTTGGAGTTAATGTGGTATATTAACATATCACTCCTTCTTCCTTATAAAGTCTACAAAAATGACTGTAAAGGAATAGTACATGCCAAGCATGAAGCCTAAAGAGAAAAGAGTAGGAAGCAACAGTAGACAACAGATACAGCATCTTGGAATTTGGAAAGAATTTATGGAAATTGCCATCTCTGAGAGAAATGCGAAAGGTGAGGAAAGTTGTGAAGCAAGCCAGCATGAAAGTAAAACTCCAAACGCATCATAAATGAAAAGTACTAGTCCTTCTAAAATTCCAACCCTACTAAGTATAAAACAGGAAAGAATGAAAGCATGGTGTCTGGGATTCAGGATATATCATGCAAGAAAGAGGCGGAGCCGGGGAGTTAGCTCAGTGGTTCCAGCACCTGTCTTGCAAGCACAAGGACCCAGGTTCAATTCCCCAGTAACCACATACAATACTGGGTGTGGAGACTCACGCCCAGCAGCAACCAGTACCACATACCACAGTGCCAGGCGTGGTGGCTCACGCCTGTAATCTCAGCACTCGGAGGCAGAGGCAGGAGGATTGCTGTGATGTGAGTTTGAGGCTGAGCTCAGGGCCAGCCTGAACCACAAAGCAAAACCCTATCTCAAAAAACCTAAAAAAAAAAAAAAAAAAGTAGACACCATTCAATAGACTACTGGCTTAGGTAAGACAGAAAAAGGAGGAGAAAGTCATGCATATCAATTTTCTCATTCTGTCTTCTGTCTACTACGAGTTGAGCCTCTTAGCTTTACCATATGCCATTTGCCACATAGTCCTGAAGCAGTGAAGTTGGATGACCATAAATCCTACGAATCCTATGAAACTATGAGAAAAAAAACTTCTCCTCCTCTAAATGATTTTTCTTGGGCATTTGGTGCCAGCAATGAAGAGCTGGCCAACACAGTAGCTTTGCTCACCACTGCATAAACTTGGTAATAATTGAGGTAGATTCAGCAGGTCAGTGGGTATATAAGCTGTTATTCATCTAGACAATGTGTTATGATTTATGTTTAGACGATCCCCCATGCAGATGAGGTGGGACTTTCTTTTTCAGAGGTAGTTGAATCTGGAATGTGTGTTACTGGGGTGAAGCATGTGTGATTCTTAAACCACTACATGTGAGTCATTGGCACTACCCTAAACCGTACAGTCTAAATAAGACAAAAGGGGCAGAAAGGTGCTGTTGAATTCTTTCTTGTTGGCTTTGCTACCTTGTTTGTACCATGTTGTTTCTGCTCCATGAGTCCTGTTTGTTATCTGTCTCAGAGCCAGCCAATTAACACCGAGTGTCAGGTATTTTGTTTTCCTTTAACATGAGTCTCCACACCCAGTATGGTATGTGGTTACCTGGAATCAAACCCGGGCCCTTGCACTTGCAGGCGCCGGAACCATTTTTTAATGCTTAAAGCAATAAATGATGAAAGATTCTATTGACCCATATCCTGCAGCATTTGATGTTATTGGTGTACTGGATTTCAACTCTTCTAATGAGTATGTAGTGATATCTCATTGTTATTTTAACATTTAATTTCTTAATACCAGGAATTATCCTTTCCTATTCTAACTTGGACAATATATGTTTTTTTTGGTGATGTGTCTGTTAAGGTCTTTTGGTTCTAACTGTGTTGGTTGCTTCCTTTGTTGTAGAAGCATTTCGATTTCATATGGCCCCATTTGATTCTTGATATTACTTCTCATCAAACTAGGGTTCTGTTCAGAACATCCTTGCCTATACCTGTAGCTTCAAGAGTCCACCTATCTGTTCTTCCAGCAGACTGAGTCTCACAATGAATACTTAGATCTTTGATCCATGTTGGTTTTAATTTAATAAACGATGAGATACATAACCTCGATTTGATGTTCTGCATGTGAATATCCATGTTTGTCAGCATCTTTTTAGAAAGATTATCCCTTCTCCAGGGTGTCTTTGGCCCCTTTGCCACAGGATTACTCATGACACAAATGTGATCCAGATAATGACATACACAGAAAATCATTTAGTAATAGCAACTATGTAATCTTGGCAGTAGGGGTAAAATTTATAACGGTGATAATATCAAAGACAAACTTGATACCAATAAACTCTAAGAACCAGTAATGTACCACCATTAACTATAAAAAATATATGTGTCATTGTAGCATAAATGCTGACAAATTAAATATTGACATATAGTTAATAACTAGTAAATGCAACAACTATACCTCCACTATCAAAATGAGAAATCAACAATAATAGGTTGCATAGAATTAACTATCTAAAGATTCATAGAGCTTAATGGTCATACTATTAAGGATGGAGAGCCAGAGAATGAACCGAAGTAGAGTTTGAAAAAGTAATCAGTGAAAGATGAGGACAAATGAAAAGTAAGATAAAGTATTCTATTGAGTCATAAAAAGAAAGTAATTGTGTTATATGAAAGTAACAAAAAGAGTAGACAAGAAAAACAAACTTTTAAAACAGAGAACACTAAACAAAAGAAAAATGAGAAGGAAAAATATAAAAGAAGAAAATCCAAACTAAAAAACACCAATAAAAGAAGAAGAAGCAGAAAAAAATTAGTCCAGAAAACAATTCCTGTCTCTTTGAATGAGTGATTTCTTTCTAGGATTTGCAGTCATGGAATCTGGAACATTATAATTCCCCTGTCTCTGAGACTGTGAGATGACACCATTCTTCAGATACTCCTCTGTGCATCTACTCCAGACTGTAATAACTGTCCAAGCGAGGGTCTATCCTTGCTAGCTTGTATATAGGGAAAGAAATGAGACTAATAGTCTCTTCTAGATATAGGGAGTCAGGTTGGGGTTCAAACTTATTTGTGGAATTTTTGCCAGCATTCTTAGATTCAGTCATGTCTGATAGCCACATTTACAGGGTCTGGTTTCTGACCACAGATACTGAGGCCTATGGCCTTCCTAACCTGACCTTAAGTTTTTCATGGGGAATATTTCTAGCTCATATATTCTCTGTGGCTATCTCCTATGACCATCTCTCATCCAGTCACTTTGGGAAGGTAACACTGGAAACCCTGAAGTGAAATTGTTCTATAGTTCTTCTGTGGTTACCTCCTGTACCAAATGGTACTTGACTAAATACTCTCTGGAAATATAGTGGACACAGTGGTGGCTTTCTTTTCCAACTCCAGCCTGCCATGCAAGAATCACTTTCAGAGTACAGCTTCACATTGTTTTTGTAGTTTACAGTAGCTATGAAATTTTCTTTTTTTATTGAAATCTTTATTATACATTATATATATGCATCATGATTGCACTCCATAATGAGGATTTGTACCAGTATAAGACACAACTTAATTCTCATTTTTCCCATAGCCCTACCCACCTTACCACCCCCTATATACATAAAATTTGTTTCCTTTCTTTTTTGTTATAATCTCATTATTTTTCCCCCTTCACCCTATTTTACTTTGAGTATTTTCTATTTCACAATATATAACATACAATTCTAGGACTCATTTACATCTTTATTTTCTCATACCAGAGAAAAGATGTGATATTTACCTATCTGTGACCTATTTATTTCACTTATGAGGATATCCTCAAGGTATGTCCATTTAAGTAGAAATGATTCAAACTTATCATTTTTTATGGCAGAGTAGTACTCTGTTCTGTATAAGAACCACAGTTTTTTTTATCCAGTCTCCAGCTGATGGACACTTGAGTTGTTTCCAAGATGTAGCAATCACAAACTGAGCTGCTTCTTAATGCTAGCCCAGCTAACCAGGCCTGTTACTTCTTCGTGGAGCTCTGACTCTCTAGGCCTTCCCTTCTCTCTTGAAGCATTTGTCTTATAGAGACTCAAGCTTGTTGGTTGCACTGTGATGAGCAGAAACAAAACAGAGTGGACCTGCAGTTGCCGGTGGCTGTGCCCAGGACATGGACTACTTACTCTACAACTTTTGCCTCTTTTACAAACAATATATTGATATCCACAAAATAACGTTCTAAAAAACTTTTGGTATTGAACTTATATATCAAGTTGGGAAGAACAATACTGAATATTTCTCTTCCCGAGCACAGAATATTTACCCATTTATTCAGCTCCCCTTTGATTTAGTCTATAAAAATATTATAATTTTCCTCATATTAAAGTGTACACATTTTGTCATATTGTATCTAGAGGGTTTTTAATTTCATGAGAAAATGGTAATGTAGTTTTCATTTTGAGTTTCAATGGTACATTGCTGACATAGAGACAAAGAATTAACCTTGCCTTCTACAAACTCATTTATTAATTCCAGAAATTATTTGATTATTTTATAAATATAGAGCATCGTATCAACTACAAACATAGATTTTCATTTTTAATTTGTGTATCTTTTATTTTTTATTGAAATCTTTATTGGTACATTACATATACATATCATGATTGCACTCCACAATGGGGATTTGTACCAGTGTATGACACAAATTAATTCTTATTTTTTCCATAGCCCTACCCACCCTACCACCCCACCTATATATATAAATTTTCTTTCCTTTATTTTTTGTTATAATCTCATTATTTTTCCCCTTCACTCTATTTCACTTTGAGTATTTTCTATTTCACAATATACATCATACAATTCTAGAACTCATTTACATCTTTATTTTCTCATACCGGAGAAAAGATATAATATTTACATATCTGTGACCTATTTATTTCACTTATGACAAAATGGAATAAGATATAAAAAATAAAATATATACTTAAATGGACATACCTTGAGGATATCTTTTATTTTTTATATCTTATTCCACCTTCTGTATCATATCAAAAAGGTGTAATGAGATGGAACATCTTTGATTTGCTACTGATGTTAATGGGAAATCTTCCTTCTCCCACTAAGTATATTGTTAGCTGTGATATTTCTCTAAAATGAGCTTTCTTGATTAGAGGAATTTTCTTCATTCCTAGATTTTTGTGAGTTTTACACATGAATGAGTGTTAAATTTTGTCAAATTGTTCTTCTGGATCTAATATACTCTTGTGAGCTTTTTTCTTTAGCACACTTATGTGGCAAGTTAAATTAGCTGATTTTCAAATGGTGGCCGAATCTTGGATATCTGAGGTGAATCCCACCAGGTCGTGGAATACAAATTTTTTCTACCACATTCGTTTCAGTTTGCTAATATGTGATAGAGGGTCTTTGTCAGGTCATTCCTTTTGATGAACTAATCTATTTCATCTACACTGTTACTCTTATAGCTATAGAGTTGTTCATCACATTTTTTTCTTATTCTTTCAATATCATAGGATCTATGGTGAGATCCCTTTTTAAATTCTGGTGGTATTAATTTGTGTCTGCTATTTCTCCAAATGTTTTAGAGGCTTATTGGTTTTAACGATATCTTCCATATCCCTTCTCTCCAAATGATTTTTTGCTCCATTGATTTTATCTGTTGATGCCGGTTTTTAATTCTCTCTCTCTCTCTCTCTCTCTCTCTCTCTCTCTCTCTCTCTCTCTTTGAGACAGGGTCTCATTTTGTAGCTCAGGCTGGCCCTGAGCTCACTATGTATCCCAGGAGAGCCTCAAACTCACACCAATCCTCCTGCCTCTGCTTCCTGAGTGATGAGATTATAGGCATGAGCCCCCTCACCTGGCACTGTGGTATGTGGTACTGATTACTGGTGGGTGTGAGCCACCATGCCTAGCATTTTTTACGTAGTTACTGGGGATCAAACTTAGGACCTTGAGCATGCAAGGCAGGAGCCAGAAACAATGAGCTAAATCCCCCAGTCCCTAATATTCTCATTTTTATCACTTATTTTCTAACTTTTCTTCTTTATGATATGAGCTCAATCTCATAAATCTCCCTCTAATTATTTTCACATATCACATTCTAGTAAATTGAATTTTTATTGTAATGTAGTTCAAAGTATTTTTAAACTTTTCTTGAGACTGTTTTCTGTCATCTATATAGTATTCAGTAGTTGTCACTTGTTCTTTGCCCAATATTCCTTCTTTCCTGTTTTAGTTTTTGTTTTGTTGTTTTATTTTGGTATATATGAGTTTTGTCCTATATCATTTTTCTTTTCTCTGGAAAATTTTTTCAACATTTGTTGCAATGCGGATCTACTGGCAACAATTTTCTCCAGTTTTTATATTTCTAACAAAGCAGTTTCCTTTAGCTTTAAAAGATGATTTTACACGTATGCCATTTGTAGTTGTTTCACAGATCTCAGCTATTCTGCCATTTTCATTTTTTCCCCTTTGTTTTTTAATTTTCCATGTCCTCAAGCTCAATCGTTCCTTCTTCAGCCATGTTTACCAATGAACTCATCAAAGGCATTCTTTTTTCTGTTATGATCTTTTACATCTAGCATTTCTTTCATATTCTTTATCTTCAAATCTTTCCATTACTAGATGTTTCCAATACATAATAATTGAATTCATCTGAGGAATTGGTGCACATACGTGTTGAATCTTGATCATCTTTGCCCCCTTTTTGCTGCCTGTCCCTCTTTCCCCAGATACTCTCTCTTGCTTACACCGATCATCTCTTCTTGTTGTTTCCCTATTATTTGCATTAAGACTTTTAGAAATGGAGTATTACTCTACCATTAAAAATGATAAGATTGAGTCATCCATACTCAAATGGATGTACTTTCAGGATGTCCTCATAAGCAAAATAAGCAGGTTACAGATGTGCTGCTCTTTGTCTGGTATGAGAAAACGAAGTTGTAAATGAGTTGTAGTATGTATAGTTATTGTAGTATGTAGTATGTATATTGTGAAGTAGAAAATACTTAAAAGGAAAAAGTGTAAGGGTAAATAACGAGGGGAAAACGAATGTGGTAATAATAAAGAAAAAGGAAAACAAAGATTGTGTATATAGGGGGTAGGGGGAGGCAAGGCAGGGGGAAAAGGGAAAAAATGAGAATCTAGTCATGTCATATTCTGGTACAAACTCTTAATGTTGAATGCGATTATGATGTGTATTCATAATGTACCAATAAAGATAATTAAAATAAAAAAGACATTTAGAAATATCTTGTCTGAGAATTACAACACTCCTTCCATATCTGAGTCCAGTTCTGATATTTATGCTGTCTTTTCAAACTGTTTCTTCTGTCATTTATTAACTTTATAATTTTAACAGGTAGATATAGGTTAAAGGATTTGTATTAACTAGCTCAGGTAATGTAATGGTAATAAGTGAAATTACAGGAAATATCCTCTAGACCTCTACCAAGTCTTGAGCTTTTTGTGAGCCTGTGCTTTTGGACTGTGACTTCACAAGTGCTTTTCAGGCCACTGCCTTAGTGGGACAGTATATCTACCACTGTTTAAAGTTTCATATAAACCCTAGACTCTGGTAAACTAGTTTATCCTGCACCACAGCATAATTAGAGGAAGGTTCTGGCATGTTTCAAAATGATCCTTTTTGTCTCTGCCAGCAGGTTGGGAAGATTTTTCTCTGACATTTATTGTGAGGACTTGTTACAGTTTGAAGAGGTAAAACTCATCCAAATATGAGTGTCCTCCATCATGGGGCTGTCTGAGCTGCTAATCTCTCAAGCTGAACCACACTGTGCCTCCAGAATTCATTTTCCTGCCCTTGTCCTTGTTCATGTGAAAATTGCTTACAGACTTTTTCCTCAGATGAGCTGTGACTCTATGTACCAACTTCCACAATACTCCCAGTTTAGGGGCAGTCATTTATTCTTCAGTCTCACTTCTCTGATGGATATAAAGATGTGTTAGTTACTTTTCTCTCATTTTTAAGACAAAAGACTCAACACCCAAAGTTAAGGAGAAAGGAGTTTATTTCACTTACAGTTCATAGAGGTTTTAGTCCATAGTTAGCTGGCTCCAAAGCAGGGGTGAAATCAGTATCATAAAGGAGAAATAATATGAGGCATACAAGACAGCAAAAGTAACAAGAGAAGCAGTTCATGGGGCCTACCACATGGCAAAAGCAACAAAGGAGAGAGGAAGAGAGAGTTTAGCAGTATCTTTATTACCTTTTATCTCATATAGACTACCAGGACTAGGGTAGCACCAGACTGATCTTTCAGGTACAGTATCTGAGTAATCACATATCCTTAACCCAGCATCACACATCTCAGGTTCAATGACCTCTGAAGTAGAAATTCCCCCCTCCTCTGCATGAGGCTTGGGGGGGGGACATCTAAACACAAACCATCATGAAAGAGTGTGGTGTTTTCAATTTTATTCAAGTGTGCCTTTATTATTAAGAGGTACTAAAAAAACTTCTCAGCTTCCTACATGCCAAATAAGAACTTGTCACATGGTCCGAACATTAATTTACAGTTCAGAGATTTTGTTAACTCCATTGATCTAGTCACATGGCTCAAAGAATAACATATTTTCTTATCCTCTAAGCATGACTTTTTTAAACATTGATTTCTTGTACAATTCTATTGCCTGGAAGAATGAGATCATGTAGGACTCTTCAACCCCAGTTTAGTGACTCTTCTTTTCCCTAAAAGCTTCCCATACTTGAGAATACCACTGATATAGGGTGAATGATATGTGAACCTTCAAATGAGGGAAATATTATAATTTCCAAGTGGCTAGATCACAGAAATCCTGAATTCAATAAATTAGAGCATGTATAATTAAAGTCAGTCTCTTTCTGAATGTTAAGAATGAACGCTAGCAATAACGGAGATTAAAAGTAAGGAGTATTTATTTAGGAAAATACAACTTCTGCTTGAAAGGGACAGGAAGGGACACCTAGAAAGTGGGTTACCTGTCCAGACCACTTCTCAAAAGTGATTTCTTCGGCAAAGTCATGAGATGAGATGGGTAAAAGTGTAATAAAGTTGCAATCAATGAATAAGATGATAAGGATAGTTACTTAGGTAAGATTAATCTATTGGAAAGTGGTACAAAACTATGATCAACCAATAAGATTACAATAGTAATAATACAATAAGATTACAATAATAGTTATAGCAAGCATGCATGGAATGAGAAAAGATTTCCCAGAAGGGTTGGATATGGAGGGTTTGATCCCCATTCAAGGTGACTGATGTTTATCTAAGATATCAGTCACTGCCGTTCATTGCCAAGGGAAGTATGTGAACACAGCAACTTCTGCTTTTTTTTAATTCTGGCCTTCAGTAAATGGACCTCAATTGTCTCCTGAATTGACTTCTTTTAGGGCCCAGCCCTGTCTGACTTCCTAGAATATATCCAACTAACTGAACTATAGCCTACAGTATTAGCTCAACTCTTGAAGGAGTATCCCTAACTGAAACAAAGGGAGAACGAGTATGATTTTTATCTAACTGCTTTGAACTAAGAAACATTGACGAAGGAGAGACCACAGTCAGGACCCCTCTCCAATGGACCTCAGATGGAATTCATGTCGTAGTTAGGTTGTAGTTTAGCAGTTATGAGCTTCTTATAAAGTCAGTCTCGTGTGCCTTGGTACAAGGAGTCTGGCACTCCTTCTTGGTTTCATTTGCATGATCTCTTGAAGTCTGGCAGCCTCTAGGCAAGAATAAACAAGTTCTCCCATAAATTAGAGCATGTATAATTAAAGCAGGAGCACTAGAATGGAAAGGCAGGTTGAGAAAAGAGCCATATTTAGAAACTGTTCATAAAGGACTGGAACAGTGATTGCAATCCACTATTTCTGAGATTTCTTTATTTGATGAAGCTTATCTCTAAGTCTGATGTTGCTATTATAAGTCTCTCTTGTTTAAGAGTGAGAAGGTAGAGAGTTTGGTGGTTCTGAAGGGAAATGTTAGATATGGAATTTAAACGTACTTGTTGAGCTCTTATAGATTCTTCCATGGTTTTTCTTAATGACTTATAGCAACAGTCATCTACCAGTGTAGCTGGAAACTGTCTGAAGAGGTCAGCAATTGGAGCCCCTTTTTACATCTAGTTTTATTACTATGGCATTGTTTTTATACATCTTTTGTTTATACTTTTCTGCTGGGTGTTTAAAACCAAGTTAAAGTAAGTCCTGTTTTAATTAAAATTGATCTCTTGCTGGTGATCAAGGTCAGATAATTTTCCTCCAGCATTACTTTGGGCCCAGGTATAGACACTGTTTCCTCCTCTGCCAGAGTCAGTCATCAGAATGGGTCATGGCCTTGCTTGACCATGTTGCTTTTAATGAAAATGTGGGAGACCTTTCCCTCTTCATAGCTCTCCTTTAGCATACTGTACATCTGTTGATTCTTATCCTTTGGAATTTAACAATCTCCCTGCTCAGGGAACTGAGTGACACTGAAGATGTGGGATCCTCTAGAAAAGATTCCCTCATGCTCTGTTCCTTATTGATCTTGGAGAGCTAGGACTAAAATATTGGCCATCCTCTTAGCCCAATCACCTTTCCAGTTTCTGATCTCCAAAATTTAATTGTCAAACATCCAGAAAAGAAGATCAGTGATGTTAGTCTTGCAATGGGGGCACTGAGTTTAGCTATCATAATTTTATCTAGATCTCAAGCATTTTTGAAATACAAAATAGAGGACCACCATTTTCTGTCAGCCATGGCTGCTTGAGTAGTTGCATCCATACAGAATGTTAACAGACAACAGTTATATATTTTAGAGAGAAAACTTGAGATCAAGAGGCACCTATAGTATTTTAGTATGATAATAAAATTATCATACTAACATTATCATTGCAACACATTTAAATGTCCATCTTAGTATAGAATAGTCTTTTTAATCAAATATGTCTGTCTGATCACAGATATGAAATTACAAAGAATACTCGCACCTAATTTGTTATCTTTTAACAGGATGTCATCTAAGGAGAATGTACTGGCTTATAAATGTACCTTAGAAGTTTGTAATATTTAGCCTGCAATTTGAGTGTGGGGTATTGTTTAGTACCTGAGCATCTTTATATATCATATAAATTTTTTGTTTTTTAAACTATCTTTTAACTGATGATTTCATGCTGACTTGAGATATGTCTTTCATCATACAGTGTTGGAGTGCAAGAAAAAGGGAAACATCTGTTTAGAAGACCTATATACTCAGAAGGCTTGAATACATTTAGTACACTGTGAAATTAGCAATAATGAGCTTTATGAAAACCTCTGTCCCTTCATTTCATTTTTGTACCAAAAGTGTGTTTTAATAAAATTTCACTGGACCAAAAATTTAGCTCAGTGGCAATGATCCCACCTTGCAAGCATAAGGACACAAACTCGATCCCCAATACCATAAAAATAACAAACAAAAACCTCACTTTAGTGTTTTTATACATAAAAATTAATTTTTAACAATGACCAATGTAAGCATATTAAAATAATCTGTTTAGCAATATTTATAGCAGTGAGTCTCCCATAAGGCTCTGGCACTTATTGTGGTGCCCTTTGTGTACAAAGGCTAGAACAGCATATTTCCAGGTAGTTTCTCCTTTATTTACCAAGAGGATTCTTGTCTAGCTGTTTCCCTAAGCTTAAGGTTCCCCCATTTAATTCTCTTAACAAATGGTTAAATGTCTTATGTGAATAAGATTTTAATAGTTAAGACATTATTTTTGACCAGTGAAAGATTCCTGAGTTATTATACATAGACAACAATATACACTAAATTTGTAAAACCAGTCTTGACATCATTTTGATCAGCTGCCAACCTGGGTGGAAGCATGTCATTAACTCTAATGACATTTATTTATGAACCAACTTAATTTATAGGCAAATATTTTAAAAATCCAAAACTATCTGTGACCTGTTTATTTTGCTTATGAGGATGTTCTCAAGGTACATCCATTTGAGTATGAATGACTCAATCTTATCATTTTTAATGCCAGAGTAATACTCCATTCTATAAAAGAACCACATCTTCTTTATCCAGTCTCCAGTTGGACATTTGGGTTGTTTCTAAGATTTAGCAATCACAAACTGAGCTGCTATCAACATGGGTGCACATATGTCACTGTGATATGAATCTTTTAATTCCTTTGTGTATATACCTAGCAGAGCGATGGCTGGGTCAAATGGGATCTAATTATCACATCTTTTCTCTGGTATGAGAAAATGAAGTTGTAAATGAATTGTAGTATGTATAGTTGATATTGAGAAATAGAAAATATTTAAAAGGGAAGAGAGTGTAGGGGTAAATAATGAGGGGAAAATGAATGTGGTAATAATAAAAAAAGGAAACAAAGATTATGTATATAGGGCATGGGGGGAAATGGGAAAAAATGAGAATCAAATTGTGTCATATCCTGGTACAAACCCTCAATGTTTAATGTGATGATGATGTGTATTCATAATGTACCCATAAAGATTAAATTTTTTAAAAATCCAAAACCATGAAAAAAATTATTGCACTCAAACAAAACATGATAAGCCAGATTGCACAGACAGATGGACAAACATATATATAACAACTTGTTCATAAAACCAGTGTACACACAGATGTACTGGCCAACTCAAATTACAATAACACTTTTATTATTTTTAGGCTTGAACTATAACACTACTCAGAACATTTTTAGGTCAATTTAGCAGAGATCCTGTGTTATAAGAATCAGAAGGAATAAAAACCTTTTATACCTGTAAAAGCAAAAAAACCCTCCATTTTTAAAGATAAATCTTCGCTGCCAGTTTACCTGATTGGAATATCTAGCAATAGGCTTCTCATTGTTTTTTTCATAGCCATAGTTTTGGCTGGTCACA
>PVIR01032521.1:0-18277 GCA_004026965.1 Petromus typicus
AGTTCCAATCCTGTGATGGAGATGGTACCAATGTTTTTGCCAAAATCCAACCTGAGAGAGGGAGGGCGGGAGAAATTCCAATGGTTTCCAGTGAGTCGGCACTTCTGAAGACGGACTATGCTCACTTATTTCTTACACGTGTCTTTCCAACTACTTGCCTGCAGCCTGTTGGAAGTTAATCTACTGGGAGACAGTAATGGTCTCATTTTCAAATAGTACAGTTAGTTGATTAAGCAGATTATTCAATTCGCTCCAGCTCAGAGGCGGAAACAAACCTCAGGATCATCTATTCTCTCACCGTTTTATTTTATTGAGGCCAAGAGGAATAAAATAAACCATCTGGACTCAGGCAGCCTGTTTGTGGAGCCTATTGTAAGAGTGGTTTGTTGGTACTTCATTAAGGAGAGACCGTGAAGAAGTTCAGAATCTGAAAAAAAAAAAAAAAAGAAATTCAGAACCTGTAATCAGGAGAGAGCTCTGGGAGAAAGTCAGTGTGCAGTATTCTGAGAGGAAAAAAGAATCATTAACAATGAACCAGTGACATCCGAGGGCATCTTAAATAAAACATGGTTTTCCTCCTACAGTGGTAACCACTCAGATCTCCAGGTAGTATCTCCTGATGGGGGCTGGTGAATCATCTATTGTTGTTGCTTCTCTTTTCTCCTCCTATCTCCTGGAATGATCCCTGCCCAGACAGCTTTACCAAGTGCTGGCTGAAAACGCTCCCTGGAAGGGATGAGGCTCCTATGCTGCCTTTTTGAGTGGATTCAGATGAGTGGGGGCTCAGAAGAGTCTGTCTTTGAAGCAGAACAGAGAAATCACAGATAAATAGGTGTAATGAATGAAATTCGCTAAATCATCCTTCCCAGTGAATTTTCTTTAGGTGATAGTTTTAAAATTGATTTAATGCCAGGATATTAGAAGATATTCCAAGTGCAATAGACTTTGTGAACATTGAGGTTCAAAATCCACCTATCTAACCAGTTAACAATGGAAAATACTATATTTGAGGAAAAAAATTCCAGGATGTTCCAAAAAGCAAAACTTGCCCTATGTTGAGGACTACACTAAAATTGTGTGAGTGAAATGATGTGTGGATATTGTAATAGGTATTGTGTGTAATATAGAAATTATTTTAAGTATGTAGGAGAACATATATAGTTGATATATGATTTTATATAAAGTATGTCTGGTTTAAGGGGCTCTAGTCTCCCTGGATGCATCTGCCATTTGCCACTGTTGCCTTTGGACATCAGTCTTCAGGTTTGCAATTCCTTCATCTTTCCAACACAGACTCAGCACTGATGACATCCCATTGAACTTCCAGGTCTTTGCCTTTGGCCTGGTGCATATTCTTTGAGACTTCTTGTTCTGTGGCTTCCATCTTTTGGTTGAACAGCCACTGGATACTTTCAGTCTTATCCTGCAGATGGTCACTGTGGACTCTTCTCTCTCTGATCCTGTAAGTCTACATAGTAAATCTACTTGTGCAGTTATACATGTAGTTTTTTTGATTGGGGATCCTCTAGAGAACCCTGACTAATAAAGATTTTGATACCAGAGAAGTGGCATCATCATCACAACCATACTTAACTGTGTGGTTCAGAAGTCTTTGGAAGTACAATGTGGGAGAACTTTGGGAAAGTTTAGAGATGTCATTTGGGAAAGGCTTGGGGTGCTGTAAGCCAGGTAAACAGGGATGGAAGATTCTAGTCAGAGCTCAGAAGACTAGAACGTTGATAGGAATGCAGATAGTAAAGGGCATCCTCCGGGGAGGTTTCAGTTGGAAACAAGGGCTGTACTTTCAGTTGGAAAAGAAGCTATTGTGTAATTTGTCTATGTTTTGAAACTTTGTGGGAGACTAGAATGAAACAGGGCAGACTAGTTAATCTGGGTGGGGAGAATTTCAAAGTAGTCTAATGTTCAAGCTGTGCCATGAGTACTGCTGGTGCTTTAAGCCAGCTGTACAGTGAAAATAAAGAGAAAGGAGCAGAGTTAAATGATTTGAAGAGTTTGCAGTTCATCAGAAAAGAAGTGCCTACAAAACTGGGATTACAGAGAGCTGAGATTCTAAGATTAATGTTAAAATACAAGTAGATTTTATCAGAACTCTAGAAAAGATGACTTGAAAATGTCTTATGTGTCAACAAGATCCCACATATTGGGGCTCAAATTTGAGAAGAAAGTCCCCTCTGTGAGGAGGGCCATGTGGAGAAGTGTTCTCTGGGATTTGTCCCACAGTGCATGCAGAGGCTGCTGAAACCATTGTCTAAGGGGGCCAGGTTGTGGCTCAGGATGGTGGCCTTGGCCTCATCACATGGTGCTGGTTTCTTCAGGGATGTAAAATGTAAGAGTTATAGGCATCAGGCAGTTTGTTCCAGCCACAGTGGAGTGATTAACTCAGGGTGGCTGAAGCTGCCAAAAGGACAATTCTGGAGCTGTAGGTTGTAGTACTACATTTTTTTCCTATATTTAAAATTATAGATTGAAGGACACATTCAGACTAAAATGTGAACTCTGATTTTATCAAGAATGGTTTACTTACATAAGCTCCTTTTTCTCAGTTATGAAACGGAGCAATAATGCTATTCTAGAAGGAATTTATGAGAATTTGAAGGGTTGCGTGCAAAATTCAATATATCTTTTTTTTTTTTTTTTTTGCTAAACATTTGAATAGAAACAATGACTAAAATCATTTTAGGATGTAATTACCTTAGGCTAGCACCAGGTACAAAGTAAAATCTAAGCTTTTATTTCAGTGTTATACAGAAAAACAGTTTGATTAAATTGCAACTCTATACCACTTCCTTCCAAAAACCAGAACACTGGAAGGACAGTAAATGTGTAGAAAGCCCACCTTTACAAGCCTCCTATCTCCCCCTCCAGAAGGATGGAAGCCAAGACTGGGCAGGAGTGTCTTGGCTGTGAGGTCTGACTGCCTGTCCCTCTCTGTGTGTGAAACCCTAGACCAGGCCCTGGAGAGGCTGACGTGAAGAGCCCATGAGCAAAAGAGTATCCTGCTGCGGGGTGTTTATCAGGCATGCTGTAAGACTACATCTGAGATACAAGGTGCTGTCCTGTAGGACACAGGACAGACGGGCCCAGGGAGACACTAGGGGTGGTAAAGGTAGGTCCTATGGCTCAGAGGACCTTGAAGGGCCACTGTGCCCCCAATTCTGATATTTTGGCCACTTTGTGACCTTCCTCTTGAGTGGTTTTGTATGCATCTAACCAAGGGAGTATGACGAAGGTCATAGGGTGTCATTTCTGTGGTCCTGCCACCTCAGGTTGTGAAGTGAGGCTTCCTAGAAAATTCTCTCCCTTGCTCATATTTATGAGGTGAGCTGCCATGTTGTGAGTTTCCCTGTGGAGAGGGTGATGTGACTGGGAGCCGAGGCTCGCTTCTAGTTGACAGCATGTGAGAATATGAAGCCTTCCTCTAAGGCCATCTGTCAATGGCCACATGATCTTGAAAGCATGTCCTTTGTTGGCTGAGCCTGGAGATGAGACTGCAGCTCCAGTCAACCTCTTGATCACAGCCTGGGAAGGGAGTTGAAGCAGAGGATGAAGCTGAGCCAGTCCTGAGTCTGCTTCACAGACCATGGACGATTATAACGATTATGTTAAAAGTGTGTACTTTTAACTCCTAAGTTAATGTTGCAGCCACACATTGTTCATATAAGGTTTAAATGGATTGGGTAGATATTCTAAACACACTGATACTGAACCTATGGGATGCAGACCCGAACGGGCTGTTTGCGATCACTGAAAACTCTAAAATGTTTGTTAGCAGAAGAAGAATTAAAGAAGAATAAAAACAAGAATATTCCAAAGGGAGAAGCAGGTATAGATGATATGGCCTGAGAGGGCACATGCTGTAATAAAACAGGCAAATGGGAGCATTAGATATTTTTGGAAAAGAAATTGGTGCCAGATTATGAAAGGCCTTCTACAGTGTTCTTCTACAGTGTACAGTCATGTCCCAGAGGTTTTAAGGAGTCAGCAGTGGATTTTCACCTGGGAAGTGAAGTATCAGAATTTTAGTTGGGATAGAGAATCAGCAGCCATAAATGTGGCTGGGCCCAGAAGACTGCTAACAGTAATGTAATATGTGATCTTTGATGGACGTCCGTCACTACAAATTGGATGCTTTTGTCATAGGTGACCAGAGATTTCCTTACCCAAATGTTGCAGGATTCAGTGTTGACAAAGAGACATTCCATAAATCTTCAGATAATACTGGCAGCAGTGCAGCATGAGGAAAGGCAAATCGATACGTAGAGTCAGCTCTGTAAGGATGAGTTGCTGTTCCTTCCAGGGGAGAAGACACACTGTGTAATTAAACTAGTAGCAGGTGAATGACCACTACCTGGTGGTCTGTTCAGAGGCATTAGATTATAGTTTAGATCTTCAGAAGTTGACCTGAGGCCCATGTGCTAAGTCCCCAGTTTGGTGCTATGGGGATGTGGTAGAATCTTCCCAAGGAGGGACTGGAGGAAGTCTTCAGATCACCGGAGGGATAGACTTGAAGAGGATTGTGGGATTGTGGTCTCTTCTTCCTTTTTCTTTTTGGTATCTTGAGTAGCTGGTAAATAGCTTTTCTCTGTCATGTCTGGGACAGACATGCCAGATATGCATCCGGTTCTCACACAATGCAATGTGTAATCCTCCTCCAGTGGCTGTGTGGTGTGCGGAAGGGTGGTGTAACCAGCCCTACTTTGGTAGCTTCAAGACTATCAAGCAAAGCTACTAACCTGCTGTCCAGGATACAGCATGATATGCAGCCTCACAATGGGCTCAAAAGTAACAGCACCTGTTGATCATGAACTGGAACCTTCAAAATTGTCAGCACGAGTTACTCTTTATAAGATGATTAGCTCAGGTATTTGTTTCACTAATGGAAAGTAACACAACTTACAAGGGCTAAGGGCAGGGCTAGCAGGACTGTGAAGCAGGACTGGGGTGGTTCTAGACTGTACTTTGCCTGGTGCTTAGCCTGGGTGGTGGCGGCAGTTAGGGGTGTTAAGGCCCTCACCCTGAAGACAGGGCTCAGGACTGCATTCAGTTTACAGAGTTACAGTTGGTGCCACCCAGAGGACCTGGAGCTCAAAGGCAGGTGAAAGCTGTGGTCTTGATGCCCCATAGTGAGATTGGTTACCCCACCCTTCAGTACGCCACACAGCCACTCGAGGGCTATGCATTGCTTTGTGTGTGTTCATGCATGTGAGTGTGTGAGTAGCTGTGTGCGTGTCCAGTATATGTGTGCCTTGTAATGTGTGTATTGTATGAGTTGTATGTAGCATTCTGTGTAGTTAGTGTACTGTGTGTTAGGTGTATGGATCTATCAAGTGTGGTATGGCATGTAGCATGTTCTCTTTGTGTGTTGTATGTATTATGGCATGGTATGTGGTGCGGTGGATCTTGTGTGCAGAGGTGTGTGTATGTGGTACGTGTTGAGGTCTGTGAATATCCGTAATGATGATAATCAGACTGGAAAAGGAAGGAAAGAGGTGGCGCCCAAATTCCTGGAAAATCTCTGACCACTGCAAGAAAAGATGAGAACATTCCTTCCCTCTGTTAATCCAGTCACTCTGCATTTCTTTTATTTTTCAGTCCACAGCATGGCTTCTCCCCTTCTGCAAGAACCAAGAAGCTGACTAGCAAGTGTGACTCCTGCTTTCCCATTAGGCCACCAAATAAACTTCCAGTGCCGGCGGCGTTCATTCTGGGTGTACTTCTTGGCTTCATAACACCAAATGGGAAAACACACTCCTTGTGGAGGGTCTCTCTTAGGGTATGGCAAACAAATTATAACTAATAGCCTAATCGCTTATTATTTTCTTTTAAAAGAGGCATCTGCATTGAAGTGTTATTTTAATCAAATAAGATTTTCTGACCAGTGATATAACATCAGAAGGCAAAATTAATGAAATTCCAAAGATACATGAATCGTCAGCTTCCCCTGCGCATGACAATTGGCTCAGGTGACTCAGCGAAGTGAAATGCCAGCTGCCTCCTCATAGGCCATCTCTAACTCTCAGATTTGTTCATCTTTTCATCACTACTTCTTACATTTCCTAAGAATATTCTCACTTGGGGTTAGGGGAAGAGTTGGAGGTTCCTTCCTGGTGCACTTTCTCGGGGCAGCATGGACTAAATTTTCTGACAAAGCTGCCCACGCTGATCTTGGCTCCCAGGACTCAGAGGCAGCATCTTCCTAATTGGAATTGCCTTGGCAGTTTGCTTCGAATTTGTTCACTTAATCAGATCTTTTCTCCTTCTGGAAATTACTTACTTTTCACTGTGGCTCTTAAGAAATCACTTGTTAGATAAAAAAAAAATGGCTAAAAAAAAGCAGAATTTATTCTCATTCAGTGAGTCCCCCTGCCTCCCGGAATGGTGTGTGTGTGTGTGTGTGTGTGTGTGTGTGTGTGTGTGCGCGTGTGTGTGTGTAAGAGAGACAGACAGACAGAGACCAACAGACTGAATGGCTGACTTCGTAGTTGAGTATGGGAACTAATTTCCACATGGCTGGGGCAAGACCTGGGGAAAGGCAGGAGACAGTGTGGCTTGGAGCTCAGCCTCCTTCTCTGAGACATGTCACCACAGATGCTCAGAGCTTAGTATTTAAAACTAGGTAATAATTTCACATATGAGATATGCAACCTCATTGGTCAATTGAGAGATGCAGATGAAAATAACACTGAGACTCCATCTCACTCCTCAAAGAATGAGTATCCTAAAATCAGCCAACAACAAATGCTGGTGAGGTTGTGGGGAGAAAGGAACCCTTCTCCACTCTTGGTGGGAATGTAGACTGGTGCAGCCACTGTGGAGATCAGTGTGGAGATTCCTTAAAAACTAGGATCAGAGGTCCCATTTGACCCTGCTATTTCCTTGATAAGTATATTCATGAAAGAATTGAAAGATTCATATTATAGTGACATATGAACACCTGTGTTCATAGCAGCTCAGTTTGTGATAGTCCAATCTTGGAAATAGCCCAAATGCCCATCAACAAGAGACTGAAAAAAGATGTGTTTTTTCTTTTTAAAAATAAAATGGAGTATTACTCTGCTATAAATAATGATAAATTTGAGTTATTTATACCCAAATAATACTCAAATGGATATACCTTGAGGACATACTCATAAGGGAAGTGAGTAAGACATACATGTGTAAATACAATATCATTTCTTTGGTCTGAGTCACTGAAGGTGTAAAAGAATTCTAAAATGTATGATAGGTATTGTGAAATAGGAAGAAAGTGTTCTAAAGGAAAAGGGAAAAGGGCAGGTGTGGATAAGTAAAGAAGGGAAAGAAAAATTTGGTAGTTAGGAAGAAGGAAACAAAGCTTACATATATAGGGGGCAGGAGGTTGTAGTGAGGCAGGGGAATGGGAAAAATTGAGAATCAAGCAGTGTCATGTGCTGGCACAAATCTCAAAGTTGGTTATGATCATAATGTATAAATAAAATACTTAAAATCAATTTTAAAAAATCAAAGTAATAGTTTCAAAACCGATTACTCAGTTTTAGGGCCACAGACACAGACAAGTGATTTTATTCAGTCCTTCTTGTCTCCTGCGAGTTCGTAATTCTTTCCACATCTCTCTCTTTTCTTGAGGATTGAGAAAATGCTGCCCATCACCACAATGGAACATCTCCAGAGGCTCAGAGAATCTCTTCCGGGCCAACGTACAATGGGTACAGAGCACTCCTCTTCTTGTGGATTGTGCTCCGCTGGTCCATTTGCCTTCCAATTGCATTTGTTCCTCTTTGGGAGGTCATTTTCTAAGGTCTTCAAATTTCACTCCTGGTTTCCGGAGTCACAGTGCTTCCCGCACACTGGGGTGTCTCCGAGTGAACCTTGTCTTCCTCCACGCAATGTGCCCCGTGCTCAGGGAGCGATGCTGGGACGTACTCAAGAACCTCTAACCATTCCTCGTGAAATTCACGGAGGTAAAGAGAAACGCAGCCCATTTGGGGGGGGGGGTGCCAGAAGCAGCACTGGATTTCTGCAAACAAAAAAACATGCGCAGTATTCTGAGTCTGTGCCAATCAGCTTTCTGAGAGTTCGGCTGACCTTGATGGGTACAGGTGACTGGAGTGTCTGCCAGATGCTCTGCATCTCCCAGGTGCTACCATGTCACCACTGTGAGCTGGCATTGAGCTCAGGTGGAATGAATTTAGTTTGCTGGTGCGAGAAGCCTTGAGCAGAGCCTCCAACTTCCTGTGGGGAAGATGAAACTATCTGTGATCTCATTATTTCTCTGTCAGTAAAATGAAGTATTGATAGGGATGAATGCTATACATGTGTTCCTTGCCTTTAAAGTGTGACTCTGTAGTTTCTGCAGTGCCCCAGAGCATGGTGAGGAGTCCAAGGGCCATGGTGGAGGCCTCTGAGAGGTGGCCAGAGAAAACTGTCCCCGTATCTCTTCCTTTGGGTGCTATCCCACTCTCTCCTTGATGTCTCCAAGAGTAAAACTTGTGTTTAGATTTCTCCCCAAAGCCTCATGCTGATGAAGTAGCACTTTCTTTTTCAGAGGTGGCTGAATCTGGGCCGTGTGATTTAAGGGCGTGTGATTACTAAACCACGGTACATGAGTGATTAGTTTGGCACCTCCCTACTCTCATTAGTCTGCATGGATAAAAAGGGGAGAAAGATGCTGTGAGGGATCCTGCCTAATTTGCTACTGTCTGTCTGCCATGAGGTATTCCCACTGTTCCCCTCCCTATGGGCGGAAACCTCTACGACCTGCAAGCCAAATAAACTTTTTGTATTTAACTTTGGATGGAGGGTCTTTTGTCTCAGCAGTGAGAAGAGTAGCTAACACAATCTATAATCCTGAGTTTTAATTCAAATTCATGATTCGAATTCATGATTCAAAATCATTCAATGACATTTTCCTCACAAAAGAACTGTATGAAGTTTTTTCCAGCAAAATCTTCACAATTAATATTTTAAAAGTTTCAAACAGGCTTATAGAAGGGACAGGAGCCATGGGTGGGCCAGTGGTGGCCAGACTGACAGAATGCTTTACCCAGTGCCCACAGAGAACAAAAACTGTTCATTTTGTCTGTGGGAGGGAGGGAGAGAGGTGGCCACATCCTAAATTCTTGGGACTTTGGGCCACTTGCTTTGTGATGTATCTCACAAAGAGATGAGAAGTGATGTACACTTCTCATCTCCTCACCAAGGGTGCAATTATGTTGAAAGGGGATTCCTTGATGGTTCTAGCAAGGTTAAATGTGGGGGGTGAATTTGCACCATATGCACAGAATCTGTTTCGGGGAGACAGTTGTGTTGCTTGCTCATCTTGATTTTGGGAGCTGAAATGGGAACTTTGACATCCTCCCATCAATTTCCTAAAGTCTCTAAGAAACTGTACCCACCTTTAACAGCCATATTTAAAGGCTTATAGATGTGCTACTGCTCACTGCTGTTCTGGTGAAAGCTATTTTCTTCACTGATTTTTGTACCAGAAGGATAGAGCTTGACAAATTAGACTGAGTCAGGACAAAGATATGGAACAGTTAGCAATGGATTACCTTGACTTTTCCAGTCTGTGATACTCTATGAGAAAGTCTTGCCTGAAAATTGTAAAGTTCTTGGAAAAAGGAGACACAGCTGAGGTAGAGTAGTGACCTGGAGAATGGAAGTCTGAGTATCAGCAGGGAGGATTTCCAGATCTGTGCTCTTGACCAGGGGCACCAATTCCAAATCTCTGCAGATGCTGATGGCTGATCTGAATCTTGCTAAGGATTGTTGTGTAGGCTGTTAGGTCCTCTATTCCTTTAGTAATGAAGCCCCCCCACAAACGAAAATCACAAAATTTTTTATTTTTTTCTATTCTTATGAAATGCATGTAATTTATATATTAGTATATATACTGCATGTAATGTAATATTATATATAATATTATAGGTATCTATTATTGCTAACATTCCAGAAATAGTGCTAACCCTATTAAGTTACTGCTCAATAGGCAATCTCTCGAGTTATCTGGTCTTGAATACTAGGTTCCTGAGCATTTCACTCTATACTTGAGACAGTGCGTCCTGAAACACTTCCTTCTTGTCTACCTGTCTTGTTGTGTCTTAGAGTTTCCAACTTCTTTATCATCCAACCAGTATTACAGTTTTCTCAGCTTGTTATCATGGGGAGACTTCACCTTTCAAGTGAGTGACATTTCTGTGGGAATGACAGCATAATTTATGACTGCTATGGAAACAGCAGGGCTATTTTTTGTAGCTTGTTGCTGCTTCCATAAACAAGGTTCCCTCCAACCTTTTAGAGGAATATAAATTAATAATAAAAAAATAAAGTAACTTTTTAAAATACCCTTCAGATGGGGATTGTGTGATATTGCTAGGTAGCTAGCTTGAATAGTATATTATTATAACATCTGCATTTCTCTCCCATGTCTAGCATACATCTCTTACTAAATGTGCTGAGAATATATGAGCTATATTTCATCACTAGGGATTTAGCCCCCACTAAGATACATTACTGTCATTTTTAAATTTTGAGACAGAGTATTGTTAAGTATCTAAATTATCTTTTTGTTTATCATGCCAGTGGCCAACATAGGAACTGGTGCACAATCAATTTTTAATAAATTGGATCTTTGATTATTAACTAGCTTCCATCAATACCTCTCAGAGTTTTGCTTCTCCCTGTCCATCCTCTTGTTCCTTCTCAGTGATTATGCACTACAGGGAAAAGAAGAGATGAGATCTAGGGTTGAAGCAACCAATTAGAAAGGGTATGAAACTAGTAGGAAAGGAAATCAACTTTATGCCCAGCTGGGAAGAGGTGTGCTTTTCTCTGGCTTTCCAGGTCTGTCCTATGAAGATGTAGTAATGAAGGTGCCCGAGAGGCTTTCTAAATTTTCTTTTCAGCATTAGTTTTAATGCTTCCACCACTGATGAGACCAAAATATATGAGATGGGATTTTTATGATCAATTGTTCTGAGGACATATTATCGTTGCTGTCTTGGCCTCATTTTATGTCAGGATGGTTTTTTTTTCTTTCTCCTTTTGTCTCTTGTCTTGATTTGTATTATCAAGTTGGATCTTATGTATCCTTACACATCCCTTCTGGTACAAGGAAATAAATATATCTTAAGATATATAACACCGCAAAGTCTTGATGGGTCGCCTAATCTCTCTGTACTTAAACACAGCTTTGCTTTTCAAATCTCAGACTGGATTTTACTTGTGTAGCCACAAATTATTGCTGCTATGGATATTTATATTTCTGAAAGGGGATTTATGATTTTGATAAATGTTCTTTCCAAAGTATTCTGAAGGAACCCAAGCTTGCTTCCTTAAGGCAGTTTCTTCCTTGAAGTATATAGTTTTAAAAACAACGCCTTCTATACAAATGGAATTTTTTAGTTTTATCTATGTGGGAAAGGATGTTGACCATTCCTACTCTTTGGTTATTTTCTAATTTTAATCATTTTTACATGCAAAGCAGTTGCTTAATAATTAAAATGTAATAGACTTTTTGGTCCTGGATACATTTGATGGTCTTTCTTGTTCCCATGAGCCTTTTAAAATGTAAACCACAATAATAGGTACTGTGACTCTCGTGTAGCTGATGGCTATTTCCATTTGTACTGCTTGGAGGAGGCTCTATTGGCTTGGCTGGGGGTGGGAGGAAGCATTTTCTGAATAGAGAAATTGGGCAGTCATCATTTATTGGAAGTGCTGTTGTCATCCACTGCTCTGAACTATGTCTTGGGCTCCATTTCCCTAGGATGTAGAAGTTTCCAGTTGTCAGAACTAAATTAGTCCTAGAACTCTCTTCTCAGAACTAAGTTACTGAGAAAGCTCCCACGGTAGCACAATACTTAAAAATCAAAACAGATAACTTTGTGAATGTCAGGCCTGCCCTAAGCCAACAGGAAAAAATAAACAGGTTACTTTTTGCAGACACCAGTAGCTTCCCAGTAAGTAGAGCAAAATGGACTTAAAAATGTGGTTTACAACCTCCTGGTGTGCAAGAGTACAGTAATGGTCTACACATCTGAGCAGACAGTCCTTGGGGCTCCAAGTTGTATATATTTCACCCAGATTCCTTCACCCCTTCAAGACCTATGTAAGCCCAATTCCTTTCCCAATTGATTGCAAAGTAGTTTTGTAATTGCCTCTATAGATTCTTTGAATTCAAATCAACAAAATTTATATTTTAGTTGGTTGAGTTCTATTTTTAAAAATTATTTGCATACCTACCCCTTTTTTCTCCTTCACAATGTATTCAATACTATTAAATAATTTTTCCTATAGCAATTCTGTCTGTCTGAATTTAAGTGATTATAGCCCCAAGTAAACACACTTCTAAGTTCCCTGTAGTACTTATAATTACTCAGATTTTTCCCTTTGAGTCCACCTGCGTGATGTCATGTTTCATCTCATTGTTTCTTTTATTGCAGTTCTCACTGACAATAATTACCTGCCTTAATTATTTGTTCGCTGAATGGTACAAAATGGTGATATTCTAATTGTCTTTGTTCAATAGTTAATTCTACACAGAAATCATGTTTGTTAAATTATTTAATTGTCCTGACAGAAAATAGGAAAGGCAAGACAAATCCTTTTCAGTTTTTGGACTTTAAAAAACAAGGAGTTGCTTACTAGCATCTAACAAAGACAACGATGAATTATACTAATGAGTTATGAATTTATAGGTTTAAGGACTTCTGGTGTATTTCAATCTAGTGTAATTACCATCATCGTCATCATGAAAAGTGAAGTTTCCCTACTGGTGACCAACTGGAGCCACTGTGGAGTCCTTTTGTGGTTCCAGTACTTTTTGTTGGATTACACACTGAGTTTTTATGTCAGCTTCACATTTATATTTTCTTTATCTATTGATTCATCAATCAATGGATCATCATGTATGTCACCAAGCTCTGCTTCTATGTAGAACCTTGGTGTTTTGGTCACTTAATGTGGGAAAAGAGATTTTCAAAGAACTTTGCATTTTAGAAATGACCACTGCCATTGACCTGCTTAAAATGCTTTCCTTAGGGCCGGGGAGTTAGCTCAGTGGTTCCGGCGCCTGTCTTGCAAGCGCAAGGACCCGGGTTTGATTCCCTGGTAACCACATAACAATACTGGGTGTGGAGACCCACACCCAGCAGCGACCAGCACCACATCCACAGTGCCGGGCGTGGTGGCTAACGCCTGTAATCCCAGTACTCAGGAGGCAGAGGCAGGAGGATTGTGATGTGAGTTTGAGGCTGAGCTCAGGGCCAGCCTGAACCACAAAGTGAGACCCTGTCTCCAAAAACCTAAAAAAAAAAAAAAAAAATGCTTTCCTTAAATTGACATTTTGTGCCATCTAGTAAGATGGCCTCTTTTGATTGCTCTTTCTTTTTATAAAACAACTTTATTAGATTAAACATTTGGATATCACACAATTTACCCACTCAGAATATAGGATTTGATAGATTTTAGCACACTGATAGAGTTGAGAAACTATAACCACAATCAAACTTTGGTCAGTATTTGTTATACCAGATGAAAATATTCTACTCACGAGCTGTCTTCTCCCATCCTCCCCCATAAACACAAGAACGCGCTGAGCCACTCTGCACCTTCATACTTTTCCTACTCTTGGAATTTATTTTTTACAAAATAGACTATACCCATAACAATAAGAAAGACCTTAATGTATTTAAAAATTGTAAATCCTGCAAAGTGAGCTCACACTATATCAGAATGAAACCAGAGATTCACAACAGAGATGAACTTAAAATGTAATTACTTTTTTTCTCTTTTATCTCCTCTTTCCTAACAAATTGCTTTATAAGGGAATCCATAAAATGAACAGGCTTGTATGTCTCACTTACTTCACTTTTGACTGCATTTTATATCCCGTTTAATAAATTGCTGGATCTTACTTTGATGAAGAATTTTCTGCTGAACCTCAGGAGTGGGGGCATCACACGCTTTTGGAAAGTCTTGTGGTCGGACGTTTCCCCTGATACAGCTCTGCAGTTGTAGAAATGCCCTGTGACTGCTGAGTGACAGTGAGAGTCCAGGTTCCCCATTCAGTCTGTGGGCATCTGGGAAAAAGGGGCTTCTGTTTACAGCTGCCACTTCACCTTCCCCACTCGACCCCTTTTGATGACGACCTGTCTGGGGGGATGACGGACACCTCATCACTTCTCTCTGTCTGGTTGCCATGCTACAAGGGGTCATTACTGTCCAGTGGTGATCAAAGTTGTGATTCTCCCTGGGCCTCCTTTGTATAGCAGCTGGCCTGGGAAGCTTGGGGTGCCTCCTACCTCGGGGTGGGTTGGAGTCCAGGCTTCCTATGTGACCTCCACTTAGTGACAGAGGACAGCGAGAGGAACAGGCATGAAAGGCCCCACTTTCCATGCATCTGGCTTTAGAACTGTTTGGAAGAGGGGACAGACGGATGAAATTCTTCATCACAACCCAGAGTGAATCTAAGTCTCTCAGTAGTGTTTGTCTATAATTAAGTAGTAAGATTTATTATCTAAATGAGTTTTATTCTTGTTTGGCTGTCCCTTTCTTGATCCTTATGAGTTGAGAGAGGAGGTTTCTCTCATGGATACTTTTATCTGTGACTGTCAGCTTCTCCAGCCTACAGTCTAAGTATTTGGGCCAAAAATAACTCATCACTGTGTCATTATTTCCTTAAGTCCTGAGCTCTCTTGCCAGTCTGCCTTCATCTGCTCTTTAGTCATCTTGTGTTTATGTATAACATGCAGGGAATTTATTTGTAGTTAACAGGAATAATACAAAAGCACTCACATTCCATTTCTTGGAAGCAGTGTTCATTCACTTTGCTTTACTGTTATTGTAAACATTTATGTGTGTGTCAGTCAGCTTTCTGTCCTTGTGATACAATACCTGAAATTACAAACTTAATAGGAAGGGAGATTTATTTTGGCTCCTGTTTCAGTCCATGGTTTCTTGTTCCTGTCGCTTGGAGCCTGAGGGGAGGCAGAGAATCATGACATGCAGTGCACTGTAGGGTAAAACCTCATGTCTCGTGACAGCTGGAGGAGAGAGAAAGAGGGCGCGGGAGATCCCCAGCAACTTCCTGCCTCCAAAAAGCCTCAGCTTCCTAGAGTTTCACAACCTCTCAGCCAGGGTACCTGCTAGGGACCAAGCATTTGGGAATATTCCAGATTCAATTACAACAATGTAGTTCTGAAGTTAAATTTTAAAAATAAATTATGTTTTGAAAATATATCCCTGCATCCTGCCTCATTCTCCATCTTTAGATAGTTCTTTCCAATTTGTGGTTTACATATCTCTATATATTAAATATCCATTCTCCCAGATCGAGGTAGCACATTAAATGTCCTTTCCTTAACTCTGCTTTTTTCTAGTTAATACCCTCTTTAACTTGACAGTATTTGTAGAGATGTTTCTCATTCTTTGCAGAGCTGCACGGTGTTCCTTTGTGTCAATGTGTGTAATTTATTTACTCAGCCTCCTGTTGACAGATGTTGGTGTTGTTTGCTGCTCTTCCACAGTCTGGCTTTTTTTCTTTTTACTTCAATACATTTATCATAAAATAGAAAATGGATATTCTTTACTCTGTTAATACATTAGATGTATAAGTTCACAAAATAACAACAGGATGTTTAAATTTAATCCTCACTTGTTGCTGTTGCCAGTTGCTTAAGATACTCCTTGACTTTTATTTGTACTGTGAGATTAACAAGTGATTTTGTTAAAAATGAGTGAAGACTTTCTCTCTGGTGTGGTTGTAACTATGCACGCTCAGTGAAGAGGGACTGACTTGCAGAGTGTGGGCTCCATCTTGGGAGGATCTGTCCCACAAAGAAAGAGGGTGCAAGATCACATGTGACGGTGCCGGGTTTGGACTCTGGGGTGCTCATTTGTATCTCATCCGATGTCCCGCACTCGACAAGGTTGGGACTTGTGTTTACATCGAACAAAAGAGGAAAGGAATGCTTCTTAGTCTAGATCCTTTCACTACTAAATGGAGATTTCAGTGGACTGAAGTCTGTGCTGATGCTGAAGCCAGTCCTTGTTAGTGCGGTGTCTCACAGCTTCCCTGAGCCTTCTCTGCAGGAGCCGCAGTGAGATGTAATACGGAGAGTGCTGGGTGCAGACCAGAGACCTGCTGTGAGCGTAAACCCGTTAGACCCTTTTTGCACTTTACTCTGTTGGGGTTTGAAGCTTGGTTTCTTCACTGTTGAAACGAATCTGACTCTGGTCATAGATCCCAAACTTGTTTTGAGAATTTTGCATTATATAGTCTCATAGTATTGATTTTGATATTTTTAGTTCATTATTCAGTCAGGCAATATTCCAGATGTGATATACAAGTTGTGGTCTGTGAGCTGTGGGGGACATGATGATGATGGATGTCATAAGATGACAGATGACATTACAGACAGATGTCCCTTGTGCAGATACTTTCAGCACAGCAGTGGCTAGAAAGCATGAGCTCTGGAATCAGAGAGATCTGTGTTCAAATTCTGATTCCTCTACTACTGCATTTGTAGCTGAGCAGGCTTTCTATCCTCCTAGTCTTAAAAACATCTTCTATGTGTAAAATACGGACAATTACACTTAACCCCCCATGTATGTGGCATTGTGTGATCGTTAAGTGAGACAATGAGTATTGAACCTAACTGAAGCTTAGTCAGGAGCTATAAATATGTATGAAAATGTCTGCCATGGTCCTGTGGTGAGGAATTTTAAAAATTATCATATGTACCATTGCCAAGAGAAGATTTATAGTAATTACAAATGAACTACAAGTCCATAATTAAACAAAGTCGGGAGAAATTAAGCATAATGAATCTTGCTCTGAATGATTAAGTTCCAAAGTCATTGAAAATTTAATTTGGTGATTCTGTAATACTCTGACTTCATGGAACAGATTCTTAATTTGTTAAAGCTCTGAGTCATTTGTAAATGACCTCCTATGAGGCAGACCTCTATAATGTTCTTAATTAGGTTTACTACATAATATATTGGAGAGGAAAAATATAGTCCTTACTCACATGATTAACAGCTCTTCATTAAATGTATAATGAGCTCTAGAAACACGGATACATAAACGGGATAAAAATAGGATATTTCCTATTCTGGGTCCAATGTTATGGTAAAATAATCAATCTGAATAAGCAAATTTCTTACTTGTTTAGAGAAAATTAACTCTTCCAGAGCAAGCAGTGCAAGTAGACTGAATGTCATGAATTTAAGAGCTCTCGGAGGGCTTGTGATTCACATAAACTACAAGAGCAGCTGATTCAAAAATTAGAAAATGCTCAATGTAAAATAGGGTGAAGGGGGAAAATGTTGAGATTGTAACAAAAAAGTAAGGAAACAAATTTTATGTATATGGGGGGTGGTAGGGTGGGTAGGGCTATGGGAAAAATGAGAATTAAGATGTGTCTTATACTGGTACAAATCCCCATTATGGAGTGTAATCAAGATGTGTATATTTAATGTACCAATAAAGATAAAAAAAAAAGAAAATGGAAAAGAAAAAAGAAAAAAAATTAGTTTACTGGATGAGGGAATAGTTGAATTTTCAGATGACATAATTCATTTTAGATGACAATTCAATAGATTTATATTCAAAGGTGGGTTTTGATTAATGATATGTACACATTTGCAGAAAAAGAAATTTGCTTCATAATAAGTGCATCCTATCCTGGGAGGTAGGTTTAATATCACAGTCATTTAACATGATAAGAAAATCTGATCTTAGCTCCTACTTGATATTCATGTAAATCTGTCTGTATTCATGGTGTTTCTGAAACACCAGTTCGAGACTGAAGTGAAAATTGGGCAAAACGGCTAAAATATCCTTTTCTTACTACTTCCCTCTCCCTCTCAAGCTGACCGCTCTCTTGTAATTGATGTGTATTCTTTGCAAGTATGTTTAGGTTTTCTGTACTTAAAAATATCCCTGCCATCCTACCTACCAACTTGGCTAAGGTCATCTGCCTATTCCAATAAACAATTTAAGTTCTTAGTTTGTTGGATTTCTTTGTAATTGAATGATCTTTATTTTATTGACATTGAAATTTCCCAATTGTCATAGATACATATCGCATCTTTTCTCTGGTATGAGAAAATGAAGATGTAAATGAGTCCTAGCATTGTATGTTATATATTGTGAAATAGAAAATGCTCAATGTAAAATAAGGTGAAAGGGGACAATGTTGAGATTGTAACAAAAAAGTAAGGAAACAAATTTTATATATATGGGGGGGTGGTAGGGTGGGTGGGGCTATGG
>PVIR01032522.1:0-18529 GCA_004026965.1 Petromus typicus
GGTTTGTAATGTGATAAGTTTGTAACTTTCATGTTAAAATTCTAATTTAATTTCATTCTTAATATAAAATTACTACTTGAAAAAGATGCTCACTTCCTCTTAAAACAAATATCACTTCTTACAAGTTTGGCTTAAAGTATGCTTCATCATTTACATGAAGAAGCATTGAACCAGGTCATTAATTGCCATAATGATTTCTTACATGAACTAATTCAGTGTCCATATAGGTTTATTTTAACATTAAAGAAGAAATGTAATGCTATGTAATACTTTCTGTGGCTCAGTCAATAGAAGAAATATCCTTTGTCCCATACATTTTAGAAGAGGATATTCTGATTAGATGTATCAGAATAGAAACACAATTTTATTACAACCTTCAAAATACTGATGTCTTTCTCATTTGGAGAATGGTTTACCACAACCCTATGTGAACTGTAAATATATCAACAAAAGAAATGTTTAACTCTGTTGTCTAATGTAAATGAAGCAGGAAAGATTCGACTCAATTAGACTCCTGAATACTGTAGTCTTACAACTGACATGATCAGAAGTGAGACTTAAAGTTAAAGGTTTAAGGCAGAAATGTCTGTAGGCCAAGAAGGGAAGAGTTGAAGCAGCGCTGACAAAGAGACCTCAGAGGTGAGGAGCAGAGTAGCCAGAACAGGTGTGGCTCCTCTGAGCATCCCCGGCTCTGTTCAGCTGGAACAGAGTTTTCACATCACAAGGTGAGATCAGCATGTTCAGGTCCTGATTCTTTCCAGGGAACACAATAACCAAGTCTGTTCTGTTCAACAACAGCAGCAGCAGTGGAACTCCCTCAGTGGTGGGGTTGTCGGGGGAGTGGTGGGAACATAAGAATGAAGACGTATCATGTCGGTCGCCCAACTCCCCATGATGAGTGCAATCCTTAGGTACTATACATATGTGTTAATAAAATTAAAGGCATTCTTAAAACCTACAGAAGTTTAAATGGATTCTAATATTTAAAAATACTTTCAGCAGAAAAACTATAACTGTCAGGCCATTGAGTCCTGGGCTGCCTGACTATCATTCTTTCATAACTTTTTATTAGTTTCACTTTAATTTAATGTTGTAACTTCAAGAAAGCGGTGAGATCTACACTGCTTACAACACATCATTTGTTTAGCTGACATGTGGAAAATGATTTTGATGTTAAATGTAGGGCCAAGGATTTTATTTTGACTTCCAGAAACATGTACCCTGGCTCTGAATTTAGAAAGATTCCCATAGGCATAATCAAATAATAACAAATCAAAGTATCCTTTTTTACTGTAAAACAATAAAAGGCGAATGTGGTCATAAATATCTGGTACTTGATTAAATTTTCAGTAACGTAATGTTGAAGTGGAAGTAGAAGATGTGGGAATTAATGTAGCGAAAGCAATGCAGTTTCAGAAATCTGTTTATAAACTAGATCAGTGATACAGCCAGCTGCTACTGAGGGGTGGAGTGGAAAGTGGACCCTGATATTGTATAATTTCACCTCCTCTGGGTTGTGAATTATTTTCCACGCTGACTACAGTGCTTAGTCAGTGTTTACTAAGCAATCATGGCAATGTGTCCACAACTCATCCTACAAAGATGAGGTTTCACTAAAACTCAACAAACCTCAGCCAATAATTAAATAAATGTCTCTTTCGTCCATTTCAGGCCAATAATTTATTTAAGTCCCTCCTGGCTGGTGTGTGCAATGCTTCTGGCCAAACTGTTGTGAAAGTTCGCTCAATCCCCCCCACCCCTCTCTCATGAAGGAACAGATTAAGGCTGAGAAACATGCATAGATCTTGCTCTGACCCTGTCACCCAGCCACCAAGCTGTCCTGTCCCTGATTTAGCTCCTGTGCAAGCTGGCACTGTATCATTTGCTCACATAAAACTTCTACATATCCTATCTAGCCTGAAGAAGTTGCTTCTGTCATCCTCTTTTGCTCAAATATTTTAAATTTAGTTTCACTAGGTCTCTCACTATGCATGCCAGTTGCAGGCACCATTACCCAAGCTGTGACCTCAAATAAATAAAATTGTTTCTGGGCAAAAATAAGTGTGGGGAATATTGCACAGTTGACACTCCCTGAGAGATTCATGTTGTATGTTGGAAATTCACAGCTCTGAGTCTGGCAGAGAGGTGTTAATTTAGCTTTACTCTATCCATGTTTCTCCAGTTTACTAGAATGTGGGAAATAGGAGAAGAAGACAGAGCCAGAACCGTCGTGGCAAGCTCTAGTCCCCTGTAAATTCCATAGCAAAAGGATTAACAACCAACAAACAACAAAATCGGAACCTTGAGAGAAACTTTATCTCTTCTACTTTGAGCAGCAGCAGAAAAAAAAAAAATACCTAGGCCCACCCCACCTTTTTCCAATACCAAGCCTTCACACCCAAAATTCCAGCATGCATAAATCAGGGTGGATATCCACAATAAACCCTGTAATTATAGATTCCATAAAGCAGTACAGATGGCCACCAATAATCTTAGTGCAATATCCTTATAGTTGGAGATCCCCACAGGCTCGGCAGATGCCTGCAGTAATCCCAGTAGTTGATCCTGCAGAGCAGGGCAGGGCAGGGTAGACATCCAAAAGTCATCCATCCACAGTTTTCAACACATGAGATTGTGACTCTCTTCTAGGTAACCTTGCCTGGTCCATTAGAAAGTTTCTAGAAACGTGCGGGTAGTCTCTATTGTTGAGAGGAGAGGAGAGGAGATGCTGTTCAAGGTTGCTGAGCTGGGAGTGGCATGGTTAGATGTGGCTTATAAGAAAATTGCTGCAGTGAGAGAGATGAGTAGAAGAAAATAGATAATCATTAGAATTTAATGAGGGGCTGGATGTACAGTTGGCAGAGCAGACGAGGCATGTTGAAAATGAGAGTGGAGTCCCCAGCTTTATCACCCAGGTGTGATGATTTTCTACCATGATGATACTGTTCCATGGAGTAATATCTAGAAAGAAATGTCTTGAGCTTTTCATTGATTTGATTTGTTTTGTTCTGTTTTTCTGGGGTCTTTTTTTGCTTTGCTTTGCTTTGCTTTGCTTTGCTTTGCTTTGGGGGAGATTACAGTGTTTGAAAGACAAGATAATGAAAATGTTTCATTTGACTGATTTTTAGTGCTTTTGAATGCAAACCTCCAATCATAACATTTGTCAATCTAGCTCCTCTGAGTTCTACAAAGGCAAAAAAATGGTATCTTTATGGTTACTCTACAGAGAGTGGGACTTTAGATCATGAATTTAATTCATTCCACAGTCCTGAGGAAGATGACCACAGTCTTCACTCGATATAGGGTTCATAAACACATGCAAAATTTTGCCTACTGCTTCTGTATTCAGACCACATATTCTACAGGCGAAGTGTTTGCAGACTGAGTTATTACTGTACTTAGAGCAGCATCACTATTCATTGTATATGGGTAAATGGTCACACCGTGACTGTTTTGAAGTGAGAGTGACCCTAAGGAAATAGAGAGTGAGGAAGGATACACAGCCCATCAAATGAAGGAGAAGCTCAGGTGCAGAGCTTCAGAAACAATCCCAGTGACAGTAATAATGCATGGAGTTCAAAAAACTATCCTTGGTATGAATGATGACTGATTTTTGTTCCTGTGTCATCTCCTCTCAAGGTTCAAATACCAAGAAGAAAGGACTGGTGGGTAGAGGTGGGCTTACAACACATGTTTGATGCCCTGGAAGGGAGACAGTAGAAAGATGTTACCTACAAAAATGTCAGTG
This sequence comes from Petromus typicus, assembly GCA_004026965.1. Taxonomy (NCBI): domain Eukaryota; kingdom Metazoa; phylum Chordata; class Mammalia; order Rodentia; family Petromuridae; genus Petromus; species Petromus typicus. The sequence goes on from PVIR01032522.1 coordinate 3,749, forward strand.
CCCAGATCTCGATAGGAGAGAGATCCATGTTGCACCCTCCTTACCACTTCCCCTTTCCCTGAAGGACTGAAAAGCTTAGACATTCGTACAAAGACTGACACTTGCTAGTGGCCCCAGGAAACCATTCCAAGAACTAGAGTAGGTCAGAATGGCAACCAAGCAGGTCAAAAGGACTGGTTTCCCGGTGTTAGCTTCTCTTCTCCAACTACATTCAAGGCCAAAGTCAAGACATATTTTTAATCTGAATATCATACATTTAATCAAGATAATATCAGGAAACTAAATGGGTGTGGAAACTGCCCAAATTCTTTTCTGTGTTCTCTTTACAGACACTGTCAAGGCCAGTGTCATCCACGAAGAAGGCAGAGCTGTTTCTGTCTGAAAGGAAATATGGCGGGCAGGGAATGGGCCACGGGCATGCCATCAAACTAAACGAGGAGGGAAGGGAGCTCTGCCTGGAAGTCTTTTCTTTTCTATCTGGTGCTTACATTTAAAAAAAGAAAAAGCTATTTTTTGAAAATGAATGATACAAGTTACTTTATTTAAATATATAAGCAAGCATATAAAAAACATGAAAACAGCTTTTAGGACAAAGAGGTCCAGAGAGGTTATTGTTTTACACAAGGTCACTCAGTGTGTCTGTAGATGCACAGACTTCTGAGTACAAGGCTGCTGAATGCCTTCCAAAGCTCTTCCCACTGGGCGCACAGAGGAGCTCTGACTGAAAGAAACCAAACATAATAAAAGACATGGTTGGCGTCCTCCATTCAGCACTTATGAGCATGAAACATAAGATGTGAACACAAATTCAAAATTGGTTTCTGAAAATACGTCCCTTAATGCCAACTAAAACAAGAAAGATGCTGATCTGAATTGCTGCTAAAGGTCTTTTGATTTGGTTGAGGTAGCAGATCTCTTTCCCAATCTTTGGTATCCTCACAAAAGAAAACAAAGTCAGATTAAATGTCTCTTCGTCAGTGTACTTTAATATCTTTCTATGTCCTTGGAAAATTAGGAAAAAGGATCAAGGGGAAGACAGAGAAAAAGAGTGCAATGTCTTTCTCCTGTTCACAACATCAAGTTGGTAATTATAATGTTGGTATTTGCCACATGCCAGTAGCAAACCCAGCAGAGTTGAGACATAAAGGCCATACTGTTTATTGCTTTGGGAATTCATAATCCTCTTTAGGCAGAAAAGTAACCATGAAAAGATATCAAAGCATATGATATTGGTTAAAACATGGCTTTCTAAACTTCCTTGGCATTTGAGTCTTTTGTGTGGGCTGAAGAGAGATGACAGAAGTAGGATAATTGGAACCTTTTGTAGTTGTGCACAGAAAGGATCTAAACATGAAATAACCAGTGTTGCAAGGCACAGTGAGCACAAAGAGGTCGGTTGTAGAAGGGTCAAGTGTGCAGGGGAGGGGTGACTATTAACCTCAGTAACTGGATCCAAGCCCAGAGGGCCTCTGGCTACTCTCTTCACTTAGGACACATCTTGTCCCCTCCATTGCTATATTCAAACCAACTGGTATCCTTTGTGCACATTTGCCTCTTCCTTCTCTTCCATTTGCACATCATATCATCATATAGGACCATCTTGGGCCCCTAAAACACAGTTCAAGAGCCTGGATGATGACCACCTGCTCAGAAGAATTGCTTCTTCATTGAGCATATAGGTAGTATACACTGAGCATTTCATTCTTTTTTTTAAAATTTTTTATCTTTATTGGTACATTAAATATACACACCATGATTGCACTCCATAATGGGGATTTGTACCAGTATAAGATACAACTTAATTCTCATTTTTTCCCATATCCCTACCCACCCTACCACCCCCCATATACATAAAATTTGTTTCCTTACTTTTTTGTTACAATCTCAACATTTTCCCCCTTCACCCTATTTTACATTGAGCATTTTCTATTTCACAATATATAACATAGAATGCTAGGACTCATTTACATCTTTATTTATTTAATTTTTTTTTAGGTTTTTTGAGACAGGGTCTTGCTTTGAAGTTCAGGCTGGCCCTGAGCTCAGCCTCAAACTCACATCACAGCAATCCTCCTGCCTCTTCCTCCCGAGTGCTGGGATTACAGGCGTGAACCACCATGCCTGGCACTGTGGTATGTGGTACTGGTTGCTGCTGGGCATGAGTCTCCACACCCAGTAGTGTATGTGGTTACCAGGGATCGAATCCAGGTCCTTGAGCTTGCAAGACAGGCGCCAGAACCACTGAGCTAACTCCCCGGCCCAGCATTTCATTCTTTTCCATGCACTGGGCTAAGTGCTTTACATAATTCTCTTGGGAAGCCTTCCAGCATCCAAATACAGTCCACCCTTGAGTTACGACCAGGATGACCTAAGAACAACTTGGGATATAGCCAGAATTGTGTGTTAACTTACCACCCACATCTTGAGTTATGACCTGAATACCAGCCCCTTGTGATTTCAGATGCTCTCAGGTACAGATTTAACCCCTAGAGTTCTCGAAAGAATATTTCCACATCTCTCCTGTGTGGAGTTAATTGAGAAATTCTGGGCCAGCATCTCTCTAAGGAGACTGAGATCAGCCTGTTTATGGGAGAGAGTCTTTAAAGCCTGTGTAGAGGAGCTTGCACTTTCATTGACCAACCTGGGTACAGTCAGCCCTTGGGAATGAACGAGTTCTTAAGTTAAGGGTCTACTGTATTTTGGTTACTTTTACTTGACAAGGAAACCTGCCCAAAAGCTCCCTACAAGTGAGCGGGAAGGTCCAGAAATAGATGCAAACTCACAGCCTCCAGCACTGAGACGTGCACACAGTGCCAAACACCACACCCCCAACTTTATCCTTAAAATGCTTATCTTCATTTCCAGTTCCTTGGAGCCCTGCCTTGCTCAGCTAGCCTCTACCAGGACATTGGTCTATGTTTCTGAAGATGATAATGGCTTCCTATCTTTTCCAGGCAAGTGCCAGCTGCATTTTAAGAGGGACAGCCCATGACAGCAATAGAAACCTAGACTCATAGACAAATGCGAATGGTGGAATTCTGAGGCAGGTAGAGAAGCGAGGCAGGACACTGATGGGAAGGCCCACAGGTCTGTGGTTCTTCCCAGTCTATGAGCTCAGCTCTCAAGAGATGCTAATCCTGGTCTAGAGAAAAGCATTCAATGTCTTCCAACCACATCACCATCCTTGAATATCATTATCAAACAAACACTGGGTCTAGCTCCTTGGGAGGAGCTCAAGGGATATGAGCCTGTCCTCAAGGAGCTTTTGGCAATTTCTGAACATACTGCGGGCTCCACAGTCACAGTGGGGCAGTGGGAAGCATGATGTTGTGGGAAAGGGAAGTACCTGCTACCAGCTTCTAGTGAATAGGAGCCAAGGAGAGCTGCTGCTGAACACCCTGCGGCCTCCAGGCTCCATTAGCAACAATGAATGCTTGGGTCTAAAATGACAGTAGTCCTAGAAAACCTGAGTCAAGCCCAAACTGAGAGACCTAAGAAGCATGACCAGATTGAGAAAAGTCCAAGCAAAGAAGTTTCTCAGGAAGAGAAAGTGAAATGAAATTAACAGGGAACGCGGAAGGTGGAAGGGGAAGCTGAGAGTAGGTGTGAAGCCGAGTTTTAATGGCTGCCTTCACTCCAGGGTTTTCTGTCAAGTGGACGGCATGATCCTTCTGGTCAGTAGGTTCCATATGGTTGAGTACACACTGGGGGAAAAAAAAAAAATTTGATTGTGTAAATGAGGCCCCAGTCCATAGAAAAGTTTGTCTGGGGAAGTAGTTCTATAGGAAATATTGCTGTGTATTATTGTGTATGATTTTCTGCCCCCCAAAAACAACTAGGCAAGCCTACATGTCCGTCCCTGTTACTCATGGTATCATCTGTGTAGCAATCTCTCCAGAGCACCCATTAGCTACTCACTATAAACCACATCACCACATCCCCACCAGACCTACTGAGATCTTGTGCAGAGCCTGGGAATCCACACTGTTATCAGACTTCTGTGTGACTCTTGCACACACTGAACAATCTGTGCCTTGGGAAGTTTTTCTTAGAACTGTTCCTTTCAGAGTCACAGTGCCTTGACAAAGTCATCCTTGACCTAGACTGACATGATTGGGTTTATTTGGCTTTTGCCTTCTGCAACCTTTATTCTTCATTTGTTATTTAATTTATGCTCTCTTGTATTGCTATGGATTGTCCTTTGGGCACCATATCTCCCCATGTGGACTGGGTGGCACCATGTCCCAGAGCTCTTGCTGTCTTTAACAGTGACAAACCGCCACAGGCCAAGCAGAGAATGATGTCTTCCAATTTCTCCCAAACCGGATAAACTAGGTGTGGCCACCCTGGCTAGTGATCTCATCCCTCATCCCTGTTTCCCTGCTGCTTCATTTCTTCTTCTTACAAAGTAGATGAGAAGTTAATTAGTCTGTTAATTGGGGACCTTAAGCTGCTTTACAGCGAAAGGTCAAGAATTTCTCCAGGGCGTACAGCTAAGTAAAGGAAATCATCCACTAATGCTCAAGAGAGCACAAAGTAGCTCTTGACTGAAGAGGCAATACCTATGGTTATTCCCCCTTTTCCATGATGCGAGCCATTAATGGCTAAATCAGAATGTTGCATTAGCTTTTCAGGCTCCTAGCTGAGGCCTTAAAAGGCACAAATGCATTGTGGGACCATTAAAGATGTGGATTGGTGTGGACAGCATGGCAGAGGTCACACCCAGCTTAACAGTCTGATCCAGCATCAAGGGATTGTTGGTCTGAAAGCCAGTGCATATATGCCCAGAGTTTGCCATCACTTAACCATTAGTTTCTCTTCAGAGTTATGTTGGTGAGAATGTTTTATTGACTTCTGATTGTAAAAGCAACATTCCTTTGTAGGGGAAAAACAGCACAGGGCATTCTGGAAATTAATGAATTTTTCCATTAGAACTTCACAAATTGAAAGACACAGATGTAAAGATTGAAAGCCTTTGGTTTGCTCACGAGCCCTGTACATGATGTGTTTTTCACAGTATTTATAACACAGTAAGGTGATATTCATATTCAAAGCATGGTTAGTGGCAGCTAGAATGATGAGGAGACTGCTTGTTTTATGTGAAAGGGATTGGCTGTGTTCTACAGTTAACTTTTGCCAGCACTGGGAAGCTATAGTGGGACCAAGCCAGCAAGCAGAGTACATCTCTGTCCCTAAGGGAAACTGCTATGTGGCAAGAATCTCTACATAGTAGAAGATGGTAGATGGACTCATGGCTGAGGCTATATTGACCTGATCATACAATGAAGAAATCATCCACCACAGAATGTTGTCAGTCTTCCCCAAAAGACCAAGGAATGATATTACAATGAAAAATATTTTGTATTCATTTTTTAATGGCAAAAGAGCACATATTTTAGGTGATGAATTGGTTGCAGGACTTTTTAAAAGGCCAACAGCCATCCACCTGTGTGTATTAGTATGGAGCATAAAATAGGAGTCCCATGATAGCCACAGTAGTTTTGTGGTTGTCTTTGTTATGTTTGTTGTGCCTGACTTGTAAGAATGGAAGCAAGGGAAGAAGAGAGTACTGTCTCCACAGTCATGGCTGTTTGTCCCTTAGAGATGTCTCACTTTCAGTGACAGACCAGGCTAAGGCTGGACATATTTAAATATACATTACTTCATTGAAAACAGATGCTAATTATAGAGAGAGCCTTTACCCTTTATCATAAACTCAGAGAACAGTAAGTTTCTAAATCCTCACCAACTAATTCAGAAGAGAATAAATCCTAAAAATCAGTATTCTTAATTTTTGATGTAACACTGTAAGGTAGTTACTGGTAAGGTATGCATGTAGGTACTGAAACATTTTTTTACTAGAGGAAGAAGTCGTTGACCAGTGATAAAATTTACTACTAGAGAGGTGTAACTTCTTCCCTACCTCCTGTCAGAGTTTAAAACTGAACTCTAAATGCAACAAGTTCCCTTCTTGTCTTTTCTCTTCCCTCTCCTACCAAATCCTAATTGAGAATTTTCAGCCCCTTACCAAAATTAAATAATATAAATAAATATCCTTGTAGCTTGTGGCATGTCTAAAGAGCTGAGTGGAATATTACACATTGATACAGTAAAAATACACACATAGCAGAGACATATCACATACCACACACACCTTAAACTCAAATACTACCTCTTCACACAACACACATCACACATGCCCCATACACCTATGTGCATACAATAAACACACCTCACACAAGAATTAACTGCTTCGTTTGTTGGCTTGTTTGCATTCTCCCTCAGTGTGATATTTTATGGGGCATGCTTTATTTTCTATGAAGTTTCTAAAAATTTTATCCTAAAATGAATGTTAATTGGATTATAGTTCCATGTAGAGTTCCTTGTAGTCCATAAATATTGCCTTCCAAGAGTCCCACACATAAAAGTGTGAGACTTCATTGTGCTCATTTCAACTCCTTCTGAGAAATCTCTTCTCATGTTTCTAACTTGGAGCTGTTCAGCTGAGTTGACCTTTCTCACAGGAAGTAGTTTCCCACCATCATCATCGCCTCCACCCTCACTACCACCAACAGTGCAACTAACCTTAAGTCTACTTCTGTCTGTGGCCAGACTCAGAAGAGACCACAGGGAAGGAGGAAGTAGCTACCAGCTATTCTTTTTGCTTTAACCACACCATGCAGAGGCGAGCTAAGCCCGCAGATGCTCTGTGGACTGGACTCGTTTTTTGCTTACATGATAAAAGACTGTGTAGCAAGTCACGGGTTGGCAGAGGGAAAATCTACTGGAAATGGAAGAGAGAAAAAATAAATTTAATTATCTAGAAATTCTCCAATATGAAGGAAGTAATCACAGCAAGCGCTGAAAATTTCAAAACAAATTGTAGTAAAGATAAAATGGAATAAAAAGGTGGTAAATATGGCATCTGGAAATGAATAGGAAATGCTTTACCAGGTCCTTAAATTAGTGTTTGTGGAACCAAGTATGATAACACGTGTACTTAACCTCCAAGTTTCAAGTCACTCTAAATTCCTAACTGTCCTTTCAAGTCATTTTCATGAAGTGGATTCAGAGGCTTTGCCAGTGAAAGCCAAGTTTTAGCCCCTGTGTCTAAGGTTTGATTTCACTTACACACTGCCTGCATAATTGAACATAGTTATCATAGGATGGTTTACCAGCTAACTGGACCTTGTAGAAATAATGCTCTCCTAACTTACTGCCTTCACCTTGTCTTTGTTTATTTGATTACATCTCCTCCACTGTTTATCTCCCCCTCTTATCTCCTCTCTTAGCTCTGTTATACCTTTTTATCATATTTATTTCACTACTTTTACAGTAAATGATCTAGAGTCAAATTTCTGTTTCCTCCCACTCATTTCTTAACTCAGTGGCAGCCTGCATCCCACCCTCCATGCTTCAATGGAAACCACACTTAAAGGCCAAGTCTTTTCTTCATCTACACCTTCTTTTCAGTACATTCTCGGTGTTAAAGTTATCTCTAAAAACACACAGGCATGTTTCCATGCACATACATTCACACACGTGCACAAAAGTCTAGGATATTTCTGTAGTAATATTCTAAAATTCTCCTCTAAAGATTCTCTGGTTAAAACATCAAGCTTAGTGAAATAAAAGGATCTTTACAGACTTAAACTCTAGTTATTAGTTGTCTTTAAAATAGAAAAGTTTTCTGGATTATCCTAGTGGAAGTGGTCTAATACTCGAGGCCCTAAATTCCAAGGTTTTTTTTCCTGGCTAGGACACATGGATGCAAGGAGAAGATACATATTGGAATCAGGAAGCTCATTTTGGAGAAATTCAAAGTATCAGTACAATTCAGCAGGCTCTTTGTGGCTTAGAAGGGGTGTGTTAGGGAGTGCAGGGAGCTCCCAGAAGCTCCGAGTGACCTTGGACTCACAGATAGAAAAAAAGAAAACCAACTCAGTCCCATAACTTCAAAGAATGAATCTTTCCAGCAACCTTCTGTGAAGCCAGGGCCAGCGTCTCCTCCAGAGCTTCCAGAAGATGCGGATTTCAGCTGGTGAGAGTCCAAGCCAAAATCAACAGACCCATTCTGTTCTCCGATTTCTCACCCATGAAATCTGAGAGAATAAGCGGGGTTTGTGTTACACCACTACATGGATGAGCATTTGTTACAGCAGCAGCAGAAAACGAATACAGATTGCCAGATCTTTTTCTGAAATTGTATTTCTCCTATTGAAAACTAATTACTCCATCTCTCTGAGCAACACAGAGCCAGACTTTGACCTGTGCAAGATGGTGGAGGGTTTATATAATATCTGAAGAGTTTCTCCTCCTTTCCTTCTAGCTCTGAGCTCTGGCCTGAGAACTGGACATTTACTTTCCTTCCCACATATCTTCTGCAAATGGGAAGTGGTGATAATTGGCAGATGTTTTGTCTTTTGATTTTCAATTTCCAACACATGTCTGCACCTAAACAGAGAAGAAATATGTTGGAATGTTGTGGGGTGCCTCATAGAATGCTGGGGAAGCTGAACTGATCTAGAAACAAGGAAGGTAAAACCTGAAAGTCCCCCAAGATTCCCACCTCCATGCTGTGCTATAGGATTTTCTCCACTTCCTGGTAATTCTTCCTCCTGCCGTTATTTAAGGGAGCAGTGATTAATTGTTGAGGAATCAGGGAAACAATTCAGCCTCATATGGAAAAAGATGAGTGGGAAAGACTCCAGGATGAAGAATCACAGGACCGCAAGAGGAATGAAAACACGCTACATGCAAAAATTAGAAATGGAGGAAGTCATCTTTGATTTTCTCAACATGATTAGGTGCTTCGTTAGACCATAAGAGCTTACTTTCTAAACCATGACCCGCAAGTGTGGGGGTTGATCAATGGGATGGTCTGTAGATGAGGTTTACGACTTTGCAAATCCCTGGTCATGTATGCAGTGTCTGAGTGATTACATTTTTTGGTGAAATGACTTCATGGCTTTTGTTAGATTCTCAAATGATCTCATGACCAAAACAAGTTGTAGAATACTGTTTTCTAGTCATTCAAACCAGAAGAAACCTGACACCAGGAAATCAGGTGATCCCAAAGCAGATACAGCAAATTAAATCTGAAAAGTCTACACCTGCTATCATGCACCTATTCAAACAGATGTCAGAGAGCTGCTCACTGTCTGAGATCTGTTTAGGGCGAAAGACTCACAGAATGTCCAGTGTCAGCTTCCAATGACCGTGGATCAAGAGACCTTGTCCATGGATTCTTCTGCACCTTATGAAATCAATGACATAGTCACAACATACATCACCTCCAAGGTTGTCACTTTTGCAGTGTCTTGCTATTTTTCTGTAGGGCTTTGTCTTCAGAGATATAGGATAATCAGATCGCCTGTCATCTGCCTAACACTAATTACTGCAGGACTGTGGAAGGCCATGTGCATGGCACAACACCTGGTTTCCGAATTTGCTTGAACTAGACCTAGTCGTTTTCAGGGGGAAAAAATGATCTACTCCTATGGCCTCCAGCTCACTCATCTGGAAGAAAAATACTGAGCACACACTCACATTCTACCTTTATTTACAAATAAAATAGATCTAGATATTATACAATGGTTAAATGAGAGGAAATCGATAAAATTCTCACTCTCTTGCTGCATGGAACCTTATGAAAGAAAAGATACCCTAAGTACAACACATAAGTAAATTGTACAGTAGTGTTACATGCTACTCAATGGTGTCAAGCATAATAATACACTCTTTCCTTTAAAATATTTTCTACTTCACAATATCAACTATACATATAACTCATTTACAACGTATATAGGGGTTGCAGGATGGGGAGCAAAAGGGAAAAAATGAGAATCAAGTCATGTCGTATTCTGGTACAAACTCTCAATGTTGAATGCAATTATGATGTGTATTCATAATGTACCAATAAAGATTTTAAAATTTTAAAAAAGAAGAATACAGGAAATTACATCTAGATGGGCCTGAGGGGAGATCTGCTCTTTTTCTTTATTTTTTTTTTAATTTTTAAATCTTTATTGGTACATTACATATACACATCATGATTACACTCCATAATGGGGATTTGTACCAGTATAAGACACAACTTAATTCTCATTTTTTCCCATAGTCCCAGAGAGAGTGTGTGAAGACCTGAAGAGGAAGCCATTAATGACTTAGTTCTTTGTAACCATTTGACAAAGTGTCTGTCCACATATATTACATTAAACATTAGCAGAGCACAATTTCCTCATTAATTAATCAAATATAAATTCTAATATCCTTGTCTTGTACCTGAAGCAGTCATCTTGGAGACTAGCTACATGAGTAACTTGTCCAAGCAGAATTCTCTGTCCTCACTCTGGTTCTAGTATACTTTTGAGATCTCGCCATAATTATTAACTTTGCATGGCTGCTTTAGTGTCAGATATGAAGCCTTCTAGTAAATGATTTTTTTTGGTCCGGGCTTGCTTTGGCTCCCTGGGTGACTTTCCCATGATACGGTTTAGGTAACAAGGAGTCATTTTCTTCCACGTCCGAGGTCACTTTGCATTTTGGTCTTGCTCTGAAGCAGGTGTTTAGGCAGAATCTTTGCCCAAAAGCAGCCGTTGAACAGCTGATAGTGAGCAACTCACAGGAAGTGGTAACTCATTGGTTTTCTTTTCCTTTCTGTTAAGTTATATTAACAGAGAGTGAGCATTTCCCTTTTTACCAGATGAGATGAGATTTCTTCTGCTTGGTGAAGCTTCAGAAAGAAACAAGTTTTAATATTTTTACATTATTTTATGATTGAAATTTCAGCAAAACAATGAGCTTCCGAGGGAAGGTTTTTAAACGGGAGGCCAGTGAACTCAGGAAGAAGAGACGGACAGTAAAGAGAGTAAACCCAGAAGAAATCCACAGATTTAGTTCTGTAGGTATCCGAATATCACCTTTTGCTTTTCTTCTTTTCTTCAATACTTTTTTTTTTATAAAAGGGTTAGCTGTAGAGTCGTTTTTTAACTAAAGTCTCTGGACAAAGTTCTGTATAAAACAGGAAATTGAATTTGACTCATAAATATTCTGTTTTACTTACATCACTATTTTCAAGTCATATTATTTCCAGGCTATATATAACTCTTTGAAAACTACTGCTAGAGGTTTTAAGTAAGTATATCATTATTAGAATGTTTGGAATTCTTGTAAGGTTATCTGTTTTATTATTTATTGGTGCAATTTAGGTGCTATCTTAATATTATAGTGTGACTTGTTATTTCTAGAGCAGTTATGCTTTTTTATTTTAAAAAAGCGTGTCATTGTATAAGTGAAGCCCTCAATTGATGACTTGTGTATAATGTTTTTTAAAGATGGAGGCTGAATTTTCCTCATATGACAATTTATTTTAAAATTCAGAGATAGGACAATCCAAATCATGAAAGAAAAATAAGTAATTTAGCTGAGAAAGACTTTAAAAAGTTGTTACTTTTTAAAATTTCAAAAGATTTGATATTGTGTTAGAGGTTCACATATTCTTTCCTTATTCTTTGCCAATGAAAAGAGGTCTCTGAGCACATGTACTTATTCCAGGACTGGAGATTTTTGTCTGTAAGAGCTGACAGCTGAATATTAGACCAAGCGCTGGGGCACTTGCCTGACTTGTATATAATGTGGAAGGCCTGTTTCATGTGACAGGTGGTTGTAGCACCATCGTTGTTGGTGGCTCATTGTAGAAGATAGACCATATTAGTAGAATTTTTCAAGCTTTGCTCCTTGTGTTTATGGCAAGCTTCCTCATCCTCAGCACCAATCTTGTTTGCGATGTGAGAATTCTCTTTTTGTGTGCCTGTAGACCCATGCGTTGTGTTGTAAGGTATTTAGCAATATCCTTGGCCTTTCTTACTAGAGATAGCCTGTTCTCAATTGTGACAAATAAATACATCTCCAAACATCATCAGATGCCCATTTGGCTTAGTTGAGTCCATAGCTGATCATAAAAAGAAAATTGTTTTGTAATATAAAAGCCTATGGCCTAGAAATAGTAGGGGCCCTTAAAAGTTATGGATACATCAAGGACTATTTATGAATTGTCATTTATGATTATGAAAAGTCATTAAGCCCTTAATAGGCTAAAATCACAAGCAAGTATATTGGCCCCGAGTTAACAGTGTCTCTCTTTATATGTACTGTTATTTGTTGGTAATGTAATAGTAACACAATTTATCAGCGGTCTTCCACTGGGACCAGTGCTATGTTGCTTGTTCCAATTCAGCCACAGAGTTTTATTCTCACTTAGAAGAACCTTGGGTTATGTCATCCCGAGATTCACTTCTTTGTGTCCATGTAGACAACACACGGTAGAAGAACATGTCTGCCTTCTATGTAGATCGCACACACAGCATTGCCAAGAAGACGTCCCCAGTGTCTCTGTATATAATGAAGCCAATCACTTTCTGAATGATCTTAATTGAATATGAATACATTGCTACTGAGTACTGTGGGAAAAGCAGCCGGTAAGGACAGTGTTTCCCCACAGCATTCAGAGACGATGCATTCAAATTTAATTATACATACATTCATACAGTGATGAGCTTTCTTCTCTGGAAGACACTGGGGACTTTCCTGCTACAGCTGCCTGCTTTTGGTGTCCCTTAGATAGGCATATCTGCTTGCACAGGTCGTCTCTTCTACTGAGCAGAGGATTGTTTTACCCAGCCTTGAATATTATCCTAAGATGTTGTTGTTTTCATTTTGCAAAACAGAATCCAAGAAAGTGAGACAAGTAATTAGAATGCTAGATTTGGGACAGATGTGTCGGGGTCATTCAGTCTGACTCACATATGCTCCTGGACAGTTAAATTAAATCACTCTGAGCTTCAGTTTCCTCTCTGAAAAATGTTCACAAGAACCCCTGTTTGGTCTTAGAATTGTTTACTTGAGTTAGGTTGGATAATGTGCCTGCTAAACTTGGTTCAAATGCTGTAAAAATGTGAAATGTTATGTGTGTCATTAAAACCAAATAAAATAGCTGCACTTCCAAGGGCAAAGGAGAAGGAAACAGTCCTGGTACACTGGCTCTTCCAGGATGGCAGGTGAAGCAGCTGGGCAGGAAACTTTCATCCTGGGAGCCTTTTTTGGTAAAAAGCCCCTTAGGAGACAACTTGAGGGTTGTACCACACTTTGTTCCGGGTTCCCAGATTGCTCTGGGTCAGTGAGGTTCGCTCAGAAACAGCATTTTTTCTTTCTTCCTTCCTTCGGTTCAATTTAGCAGAAATTCACCCAAAGCCAGACTAAACTTTCCCCAGCACACTCATCTACACATTTGAAAACCTAAACCAGCATCCCTAGATGGCTTTGAAGTCTACTCCACAGCTGATCAGAGGAAAAAAATGATTCAAGTCCCAAAATTACCCAGAAGATGAGCACAAGGCTTAAGATAAAGTTAGAGTATAAGAAAACAGTTTCCTTGAAACTTTTGCAAATACTCATATATTATAGTAAAAGGAGAAATGATAGCTATAGATGATTATCATAGATTATCAGTTTTTGTAATGATCCTGTGGAATTTTGAACCCAACAAGCCAATTATTATTCTAAAAATTACATAATTCTTAGTAAACTAGAATATTTACCCTGAGCTTTACCAGTTCTAAATGTATTGGCAAAAAAATAGCTTGATATATTTTCCTAATGGGCAATGTATAGTTTAGGGAGCATAACTGTGTTATGAGAAAAGTTCAAGGAAAATGAAACTTACTTGTTATATTATCAAGTAAGACAACTTTCCTTTACCTTTGAAATATGTATAGAGTCCTACGGTTGATGGCTTTCTTTGTAACTGCCTTTCTATTTTTGTTTTTTACCAAAATTATTTATTATTATCTGGTACAAAGGAAGTCAATAGAAAGATAATTTCCTTCCTAATTTCATGTCCTAATTTGGAAAGGTTATATACATGATTTAATTGAGTTTTATGTCAGTCATGTGCACAGGAAAACAAAAATGCAGAACTTTTCAAAATAACTGAGATTTGTTTTTAAGTTGCTGCTGGTTTATGAATCATTACTTTGTAGGACATCAAAATATTTAGAGAACTAAATATGAAAATTTATGAAAATTCTTTCTGTAGAAAGATGGTCTGATGTGAATGACTTCAACATGTTTCCTGCATACATCACTCTGCATCACATAGTGCTGTGGATGCTCCAGTCAGTTTTCTATCCTCTGTTCTTCAATGTGGATATGAGCAGCATCCCTTGTACCTCGATGCGCTTCATTACTGTCATTCTTTGTTGTTGACAGACATTCAGAGGGCATGGCCTTCTTAGGGCTTTGAATGAGCTACTTGGTTGTAAGGAAAGACAGGATGGCCTCTCAGGTGCCAAGGTGATGGAGGCAGGAAGATGAGATGAGATTGAATCTGGGTTGAAACAGCAGACAGTGGGAATGAAATTTCTAAAGGGACAGGTTGAAGACAATGAAGAACAGGTGGAGGGGTGAGTTTAATAGGACCACAGAAATAGAGAAGGGCACTTTGTAGCTTGATCTGATTCAGAAATGTAGGGTAACACAGGTCAGAGGATGCTGGATGGCGGCTGCAGCAAGAGGCAGCAGCTAACTGCGGAGTCAGGGAGCTGCAAGGAGCTACGCACTTCTACAGTGTCCTTGAGGGTAGGGCCTGCAGCTTCCCCAGGAATAACCTCACTTTCCCCCAAGCTAACTGCTAAGAGAGGCAGGGAGGGACACAAGAGAGCCACCCATCTTAGCTGGATGTAGAGATGTTGACTACGTGTCATGAAAAGGAGTCAGTACACA
>PVIR01032523.1:0-18580 GCA_004026965.1 Petromus typicus
ATATAGCTCAGTGGTTCCGGCGCCTGTCTTGCAAGCGCAAGGACCCGGGTTCAATCCCCGGTAACCACATAACAATACTGGGTGTGGAGACTCACCCCAGCGGCAACCAATACCACATACCACAGTGCCGGGCGTGGTGGCTCACGCCTGTAATCCCAGCACTCGGGAGGCAGAGGCAGGAGGATTGCTGTGATGTGAGCTTGAGGCTGAGCTCAGGGCCAGCCTGAACCACAAAGCGAGACCCTGTCTCAAAAAAACCTTAAAAAAAAAAAAAATCACCAAGTAAATTAAATACCTCCCTAGGCCCAGCTGGTCAGATTTGCCTGGAAAATCCTGTGTTCCTCCCCTGAGGAGAGGGAACCCACAAGGCAAGACTAAAGGTGCTCATGTTATTCATTCAGCAAACATCTGCCAATGGCTCAGTGATCACTGACTACAAATGCGAAGGACGCACGCCTTCTGTTTGGCTGGCTGATGTGTGCTTGCAGGACCGGCTCTGGACATCAGAAACTCCACAGCCCAGCTTTACCTGCTGGAGCAGAGGAGCAGTGACTCAGGTATGGGGAGGCATCCCCAGCCAGGCGGGGGCACCGCAGTCCAGCTCAGTGTGACTGAGATGGGGAGGAGGTGGACCCACAAACAGTGTCCCGCCCAGGTACCTTTCAGGCGGGCTAGTGCTTTCATCTCTTCTGCTAGATCAGTGGATGGCTAGGCAGACACCTGTAATCCCAGTACTCCTGAGAAGCGGAGGCAGGAGGATTTTAAATTCCAGCCTCCCCTATACCATTTAGACAAACCCTGTTTCAAAATAAAAATTACAGAGAAGGGTGGGATATAGGTCTCCAGTAAAGGAAGAACACAGCAACCCACATACCTTGAAGTCCTTATCAATTTTTAAAAATCATTTTGGTGTTGGTGATCAACCCCAGGGCCCAGCATTTAGCTGGCTGCACACCCTCTTTGTCAAACTCTCCTTCTCAGTCCAGGGCCCAGAAAGGCAGGTGACCCTCATGAGGATCCTCGTGGGGATCCTCGTGGGGATCCTATTAGTTGTTCATTAACTTGACCCTTTGGTAATTATTGTCCCTGAACCAGCTTTTGGCCACACAGCCCCCAGCGGATGTTGCAACTCTGTCACTTCCTGTCTGAGTGTCTTAGTTCCGCTCCTCACCCTGGCACACAGCTGGGGACCTCACAAACTAAGAGGGAGGGGTTTCTTTTTGCACACAGTTGCATCCCTTGGTTGGCTGGCTCTAGAGAGAAACAGCAAAGGCTAAGGGGCCTGCGGAGGAGAGCTACCCTCAGCAGAGAACAAGTGACAAACCCTTCCAGGTCACACCCCAGAGCCGCCGCCCCATCTATGGGCCTATGAGGCCCTCAGGAGGCTGAGGCAGGAGGATTGCTGTGAGTCCGAAGCCAGCCTGGGCTACCCAGTGAGTTCAGAGTGAGCCTGAGCTACATAGCAAGACTCTGTCTCAAAAATTTAAAACAGCGAGATAAACACTAGAATAGAGTCTTTGGGCAAGTTACTTAATGTTCCCAGACTCAGTTTCCCTATCTGTACAGTAGGAATGATTATTAGAGTCAGCCACAAAGAGCAATTTTGAGGACTGAAGGAGAGAAAAGTCAATGAAGGATATAAACATGCTGTTAGAATGCAAGAAATGTCAGTTGTTTGGTTGATTTCTTCATCCTTGTAAAGATAATTCCTCTGCCTAAGTCTGAAGTGTCTTCAGCCTCTTTCTTTTCCTCAGCAGGAATCAGAGTTGGGGATTTCTTAGGGTGATGTTCGCAGGAGGTGAAGGGGTGAAGATCCTCTCCTCAGCCAGGTGTAATGGTGAGCACCTATAATCTCGCACCCTGGGAGGCTGAGGCAGGAGGACTGCAAGTCTCAGCCAGCCTGGGCAACTTAGCCACACTGTGTCTCAAATGATAAAAAAATTGTAAAAGGGCAGGGAATGTAGCTGAGGATGAAGGTTCTGGGTTTGATCCTCAGTGTCAACAAAACCAAACCAAATAAAACCCCCTCTTATTTTTCTGTCTTCAGCTTTTGGAAGCATAGTTGTTCCCATCAATTGTGGCAACAATAGGGACTTTAGTGAGAGCTTGATGAGAGGAACTAGCTATCGTCCTAACCAGTGCATTACGATTCATTCACAGCACACTAAACAAGTGAGGCATCCATAGTGCTTGGGTGTTTGGAATGAATTAAAAAGTAAAACCGATAGAAATCTCTGCTTAGGTTCTAATGTGCAGAATCAGTCAGCAACAAGTGGCAGGTACAGCGCGCCAGAGGGTGGCCGGTGCTATGGGGCAGCTAAAGGGAGGGACAGCGGGGCATGGGAAGTGGGGTACAGGGGTCAGGAGCAGCCAACTGCTCCTTTGAACAAAGCAGTCAAGGAAAGCCCTCCTTCCTTCCCCTGTGAAGGTGAGTTTACCAGCTTTCCGCCACCATCATACACATGGAAGTCCTCAGTCATTAGGTTGCCCTGGCTGGGGCCAGAAATTGAAATCCTCCTGTCTCAGCCTCCTATACTACTAAATCACAGGCATATGCCAACACACCTGGCTTCTAAAGATTTTTTTTGAAACAGAGTTTTTTTTGTGTGTTTTGCCAGCCAGTTGCTGCATCCTCAGCCCAAGACAGGATCTTATTATGTGGTTCCACCTGGCCTGGAACCTGCAGTGTAGCCCAGGCTGACCTTGAACGTGTAATTTTCTTACCTCTGCCTCCCAGCTCTTGGTATGATACATGTGCCGTCATACCCAGTTTATTTCAGCTTATTTTGTTTTGTTCTGTTGAGAGAGGTTCTTGCTATGTTGGTGGGCTGGCCTCGATCCGCCTGCCTTAGCCTCTCAAGTGCTGGGATCATAGTTGTGGGCCAGGCTGGACAGTGGTTTTAAACTCTGTCTAGTAGATCTGTCACTGAGTCTTTTATGATCAGTTTCTGTTGATTTATTTTCACCCTTTGGGTCATACTTAGAAGTTTGCATATCTTCTTTTGTTATTGTTGAAAATTGGACATTTGAATTCAATAATGTAGTAACTCTGGAAATCAAATTAAACCTTTCCAAGGGTTTTACTAAGTTTTTTTAAAAATTATTTTAATTTTTTCAAAGATTGTTGCAGGTCATCTGTGTGCCAAGGATGAGCCCAAGGTGTAAACTTTGAAGACTTCAGTTCTTACCTGGGCCTGGTGGTACATGCCTTAACCCCAGCGCACAGGAGGCTGAGCAGGGGGATCACTGTGAGTTTAAGACCAGCTCAGATTACATTATGAAACCCTTTCTGAAAACACTAAATCAGCTGGGTGTAGTGGCTCATGCCTCTCATCCCAGCACTCAGGAGGCAGAGGCAGGAGGATTGCTGTGAGTTCAAGGCTTGCCTGGGCTACAAATAAGTTCAGGGCCAGTCTGAACTACAAAGTGAGATCTCAAGAAACTAAAGACAACAATAACAAATAAATCAAACCAGGTGGGAATTTAGCTCAAGTGGTACCATACCTATCTTGAAGCATAAGGGCCCAAATTTGATCCCAGTACCACAAAAATAAATAAATAAAGTAAATCAAACCAAAGAACACAAACAAAAACTTCAGACCTTTCTCTGTTGGGAGCTTTCTCTAGCCGGACAGGTCCTGACATTTCTTGAGCTTGATCTTTCCCTTGGGCATGTGAGATTTCTTTGTAATTTCCCCATACCTACTGTTACTGTTGAAGTTTTTGTCTTTTTTTTTTTTTTTGCCTTTGTTACCAAGGTTCAAACTTGGGTTCTTGTGCTTGGAAGGTAGGCAAAGGTGCTATTGAGTTAAACCAGGCCCCTGGAGATCTTGTCTTTAATGTATGGCTCCCAACAGGCAAAAAAGAATACTAAACTGATTGACTTTTGCTGTAGAGAAGATTGAGCCCTTTTTTGACTTTTGCTGTAGAGAAGATTGAGCCCTTTTTTTTTTTTTCTTTTTGTATTTCTGTGGGGTTTTTTTGGTTTTTTTTTTTTTTTTTTTTTTTTTTTTTGAGACAAGGTCTCACTTTGTGGTTCAGGCTGGCCCTGAGCTCAGCCTCAAACTCACATCACAGCAATCCTCCTGCCTCTGCCTCCCGAGTGCTGGGATTACAGGCATGAGCCACCACGCCCGGCACTGTGATATGTGGTACTGGTTGCTGCTGGGCGTGAGTCTCCACACCCAGTATTGTTATGTGGTTACCGGGGAATCGAACCCAGGTCCTTGCGCTTGCAAGACAGGCGCCGGAACCACTGAGCTAACTCCCCGGCCCTGTATTTCTGTGTTTTGAGACAGATTCTTACTGTGTAGCCCAGGCTGGCCTCCAAATCATGGAAGTCCTCCTGCCTCAGCCTCCTGAGTGCTACCATAATAGGTGTGCAGCATCTTGCCTGACTCATTCGCACCTTTGGGGGCCTCTGTTTCTTCATCGGTGAACAGAGGTGTCCTGAAGGTGAACCAGAGCCAGCTGCCCAACCAGTTCGCGGCGGTGTTCCCTACTGGACGGCTCCGTCCTCAAACACCCTCCCTGCCTCCCGGCCTTCCCACCCATCTGCTGAAGCGTTGTCCGTCTATCTTCCAGATAGTTGAAGCTGGGACCTCAGGACTGCCAATGTCATGGAACTTTGGGCTCCTGGACAGGGACGCCCGGCTCAGGCACCAGCTTCTGCTCTTTTCTTTTTCTTCTATTTACATCTGGCGCCCAGGAGGGGCCTGGCGCGTGCTTGGTGATGAGGAAGGGACAAACTGTTTCACCTCTGGATCTGGCCAGGCCTGCAGTCACGGTCTTGACCCCCGGACAGTGACCCGGGCAGCGACACATATCGCGACACCAACGCGGACCGGCCAGGGCTGATTTTGTCCACCACCTAAAACCCCGCCCATAGCCCGGGTTGGATGGCGGAGGCAACGCCCATCTGGCTAGGCCGCTTTGGATTGGTGAGGCCGCCTCCGGGAGGCGGGGTCAACGCTGAGCGAGGGGCAGCAGACGCCTTGTGGGCCAGAAAAACCCAGCCCGCCGGCCGCGCTGACACAGGCCGAGGGAACAAACCGGGTGAGTGTGCGGCTGCGGGGTCGGGATCGGCGGGAGCGGGGCCCGGGGAGACGCCGGGGACGCGGCGCTCCCGGCACTGCACAAGTCCGCTCCCCACAGACTGTCAGCGAAGTCGTCCGTCCGGTCTTGTCTTCCAGACCGGACAACTTGAGGCTCCAGACGACCGGGACCCGCCCAATATGGCATCAGAAGTGAGTGTGGCTCCCGAGCCTGCGAGTGGGGTGGGGGGCCGGCCCAGGTTGTGACCAGCGCCCGAGGAGGTGGCCCCAGCGCCCCCAGGTGGTGGTGTGATACCCCCGCCCCCTCGCGCCGGAGCTCGGCGGCGCCGACTGGCGATGTGCAGCCCCGGGCCATGGTGGGAAGAGCCGGAGTGAGCGCCCGGGGCCTCCTGGCGGAAGAGCTGCGGCTGCCACCGGTCCCTAGCACGTGGGGACAGCAGCAGCCTCACCTGTTCTGAGGCGCTGGATCGCGAAGCATCGGCTCTGAACCCCTGGGGAGAAAGGGCTGTTTGCTTCCGGGGCGAGGCGCACGCCTGTCATGCCAGCAGCCTGGGAGGCTGAGGCAGGAGCTCTGCAAGTTGGAACCCAGCTTGGGCAACTTAGCGACTTAGTAAGACCTTGTCTCAAAATGTTTAAAAAGGCCGAGGAGATGGCTCTGCAAAAAGTAAAATAACAAAATAGAATAAAAACGGGGACCGATGGCTGATGCTCAAGAAGGAAACCTGTGCCTGGGAAGCAGGAGCCTGGGTCCCAGCCCCTCTGACCTCAGTGGGGGAGACACTTCCTCCCCTCTGTCCAAGTAGAAAAGTGAAGAAATGGGGTGCGGGTGCAGAGGCCTGGGGGCCAGGAGCAGGGCCCTGGACTTTGGAGCCTGGTTCCTGGCCTGGAGTTGCCCGCATTCCCTGGATCCCTTCCTCCTGAGAAAAACAGGGTCACTGTGCCCACCTCCAGGGAGGTGCAAGGTCCTGTGTCCAGCCCAGGAAGAGCTGCGGAAGTGGTGCCAAGAGTGACAACCCTGCCAGTCCTCTGGGCTGGGCAGACCAGGAGTTCCCTGGCTGGAGCAGCGTCCTGCTCGCGCGGGGGGTTGGGGTGGGGTGGGTATCACCGGCCTCCAACCTCTTCCTGGGACCATTTTACCGGCAGCCAGCAGGCGGCGCTCTGTCCAGAAACACAGGGTCCTGCAGTCCGTGACCTGAGCTTGCCAGGCCAGCGTGGGTTGGTGCTAATTGCTTTGACGACAGCCTGCTTATTAGGAAGAAGCTATTACTAACAAGGAGTAGACCCAACAGCTGCTATGAAGGCTTCCAGGCTCCTGGCTCTGACCTTCTGGCCTGGACCTTCAGGCCCCAGGCTCCATATGGTGCTGTATTTTCCTGGTAATAGGAATTGAACCTCTGGACTTCACACTGAGCTACATCCCCTGCCCTTTTAAATGTTTTGTTTTGATAACATCTTGCTAAATTGTCCAGGCTAGGTTCAAACTTGCAATCCTCCTGCCTTAGCCTCCCAGGGTACTTACTGGGTGACAGGTGTGGGCCACCAGCACCAGGTCCTATGGTGCTTTGCTGGAGATCAGCACTTGGTGGGGAATCTGGGGGCAGAGGCTGCTGTGGGTCATAGTTCTTTGGCAGCAGGACTGCTGGCACAGAATTGGCTCATACACAGCCCGGTGGAGGTGCCCGCAGTGTCAGACAGTGTATGTGGATTGTCCTTGTAATTGGCACAGTGAGCTCTCGGGGCAACTTTTCCACTTGGTCAGAGGGAAGAAAGACCCAAGAACATCTGTCATGGTCCCAGGGATGCACTGTCTCTGTACAGTTATGCCAGGTGGTGGCAGAAGCCTGCTTCCTGCACAGCGACAGCCCGTACCCCTGGGAACCCCACTTTCATATCTGTACAGGGAGAATAAGCATGTTCAGATCTTTCCCAAGGACTTTTTCTCCCTGAAGTTCTGGGGATTGCACCCAAGGCCTTTGCCCAGCACTACATCCCTTTCCCTCTTATTTTTTATTTTAAGACAGAGTCTTGCTAAGTTGCCAAGTTAGGTTGCAACTTACGATCCTCCTGCCTCAGCTCCTGGAGGCTCCTAAGATTACAGTCCTGTGCTTCCTCACCGGATCCTGAGGACCCTTTTTTTTTTTTTAAGGTTTTTTTTGAGACAGGGTCTCGCTTAGTGGTTCAGGCTGGCCCTGAGCTCAGCCTCCAACTCACATCACAGCAATCCTCCTGCCTCTGCCTCCCGAGTGCTGGGATTACAGGCGTGAGCCACCATGCCCGGCACTGTGGTATGTGGTACTGATTGCTGCTGGGCGTGAGTCTCCACACCCAGTATTGTTATGTGGTTACTGGGGATCAACCCTGGTCCTTGCACTTGCAAGACAGGGGCCCGGAACCACTGAGCTATATCCCCGGCCCCATGAGGTCCCTTTTTGAGAGGCCCTTTTTTGGAAGGAAGAAAGATGACTAACTCATTGTCCCTGCTGTCCTGGCCAGAGCGGGAAGCTGTGGGGTGGCCGGTTTGTGGGTGCAGTGGACCCCATCATGGAGAGATTCAACGCATCCATCGCTTACGACCGGCAGCTGTGGGAGGCGGATGTGCAGGGCAGCAAGGCCTACAGCCGGGGCCTGGAGAAGGCGGGGCTCATCACCAGGGCCGAGATGGAGCAGATCCTGCGCGGCCTGGACCAGGTATTCTTTCTTTCCTTTCTTTTCTCTTTCATTCTCTTTCTTCCTTCTTTCCATTCTCTCTCTCTCTCTTTCTTTCTTTCTTCTGGGGATAAACCCAGGAATGTTCTATGACTGCATGACATCTAAGCCCTTTTTAATTTTATTTTGAGAGTTTCTAAATGGTCCTGGCAGGACTTGTACTTGAGCTTCTCCTGCCTCAGCCTCCCTTGGTGCTGGGATTACAGACATATGCCACTGAGCCTGACACTCTTCATCTAACCTCCTCATCCCCCTGGCTGATGGGAAGATGGCTGGGCCTGAGGGGCTCCCACAGGGTAGGAGGGCACAATAGGACTCGGCAGCTAGTGTCACCAGCTGACCAGGGTTATGCCCACTACAGGTGGCACAAGAGTGGGCTCAGGGCACCTTCAAGCTGCACCCCAGTGACGAGGACATCCACACAGCCAATGAACGACGTCTGAAGGTGCGGCGTCCTGACGCCCTCTGCCTGCCTGGCCTCCTGCCTCCTCTCGTCCTGACCACTCACTGTCATGCCATGCCCTTGTCCTCAGGAGAGTGGGCAAGTGGGAAAGGCTGGTGCAGGCCCAGGGCCTGGGTGCCCCTCACACGGTGGCAGGCAGCCCTGACCCTGCGCTTCTGTGGCCCCAGGAGCTCATCGGAGACGCGGCGGGGAAGCTGCACACGGGACGCAGCCGGAATGACCAGGTGGTGACGGACCTCAGGCTGTGGATGCGGCAGACCTGCACCAGGCTCTCGGGCCTCCTCTGGGAGCTCATCAGGGCCATGGTGGACCGGGCGGAGGCGTAAGAGAGGGCACGAGGGCGCGGGGTCACCTGGCCCAGGCAGGCAGCCCTGGATGGGCAGCTGGACAGAACCAGGGTCCCACCCTCCGGAGCCCTGGGTCCTCTTCCACTGGGCATCCCCACGCCTGGGCTTCCACACCCCGATGCGCCTGCAGACCTGGCCCAGGGGCCGAGTCCCTGTGTGGTGTCTGGGACGGGGCTGCCCTGCCTGTCCTGGGGTGCCTTATCCTGGGACACATACAGGCATGAGGAGGGGGCCAGGGCTTTAGCACAGTTGGCACCGAGCCTCCCTTGGAAGCACAAGGGCCCAAGTTTGATCCCTGGTACTGCAAAAAAACCAAAAAAGACATAAGGATGGTCACCCTGGGGCGATGAAAGCCCTCTATCACCATCTCAGGTGACAGTTGCCAATTGAAGTGTACATTTTACATGGGTAAATTAAATGTTTCATACATTTCAGTATAATCACTACCCAACAGCTCTCCTGCCATTGCCCTGCTGTTCCTCCCTCCCTTCACTCACTCCCCAGTGCCAGGGATTGAACCGGCGCCTTTGCACCAATCTATGTCCCCAGCCTTCCCCCAAACTTTTTTTCCTAATATTTGAAGCAGGGTCTTGCCAAGTTGTCCAGGCTGGCCTCTAACTTGTGAACCTCCTGCCTCCGCCTCCCAAGTGCTGGGACTACAGGTTCCCCAGCGCCAGCGCACCTGGCTTTCCTTTAAGATCTAGTGTTGGTCGCTTTCCTGTTGAGGGAAGACACCCTCAAAGGTAAAGGACGGAGGGGCTGACTGGCCGCCAGCTTCAGCGGGCTGTGATGGCCGGCTGGCTCCACACCGTAGCACGGGGGGAAGGTCTGGGCAGAGCCGGCTGCTCACCCCACGGGAACAGGAAGCAGAGAGGGGAGGGCGGAGCACAGGCGCTCACCTCCGGGCCATGTCCCTAGTGACCGCCTCCAGCCAGGCAGGCTGCTACCACCCGTTGGCTCTGAACTCACTCACGGCGGATCCGCCGATGCTACAGCGCGGGGTGATGCATGCACTTGCACACCGAAGACTTGGAGGACGCTTTAGACCTGAACCATCACAGACCCATCTGTCCTGGAACTGCTTGGTCCCTCCCGTGGACAGAGGCCGCGGCTGCCCGCGCTTTTGGAGGTCCTGGGGTCCCAGGCAGGCCGAGCCCCATCCCAGCCCTCAGGCCCCGCCCCTCTTGTCCCCACAGGGAACGGGATGTCCTCTTCCCCGGGTACACGCACCTGCAGAGAGCCCAGCCGATCCGCTGGAGCCACTGGATTCTGAGGTGAGCCGGGCCGAGCAGGGCACCCCGTGGGGACCGTGGGGCGACCGGCTGCCCTGACCTTGCAGCCCGGCTTCCTGCAGCCACGTGGTAGCACTGACCCGGGACTCAGAGAGGCTTCTGGAGGCGCAGAAGCGGATCAACGTGCTGCCGCTGGGGAGGTGAGTGAGGCGCAGGCTCCGGCCCGGGGGGTGCTGCACAGTCAGCATGGCCCGTTGGGAGTGGCCCGGTGAGCGGGGACAGAGTGGGCGAGCAGCAGGGAAGCATCATCTGACATGGTGAATGCTTAAGTCTTAAGAAGTGAGCTACAGGGCCGGGGAGTTAGCTCAGTGGTTCCGGTGCCTGTCTCGCAAGCGCATGGACCCGGGTTCGATTCCCCGGTAACCACATAACAATACTGGGTGTGGAGACCCACACCCAGCAGCATCCAGGACCACATACCACAGTGCCGGACGTGGTGGCTCACGCCTGTAATCCCAGCACTCGGGAGGCAGTGGCAGGAGGATTGTGATATGAGTTTGAGGCTGAGCTCAGGGCCAGCCTGAACCACAAAGCGAGACCCTGTCTCAAAAAAACCTAAAAAAAATAAAATAAAATAAAATTAAAAAATAAAAAAAAAAAGAAGTGAGCTACAGAAAAAAAGAAAGGAAACAAAGTTTATGTATATAGGGGGTAGGGGTGGTAGGGTGGGTAGGGCTATGGGAAAAATGAGAATTAAGTTGTGTCATATACTGGTACAAATTTTCATTGTTGAGTGCAATCATGATGTGTATATGTAATGTACCAATAAAGATTTCAATTTTTTAAAAAAAGTAAACTACAAGCTGGACTTGGTGAGTCACACCTGTCATCCCAGCACTCGGGAGCCAGGGGCAGGAGGATTGCTGTGAGTTCGAGGCTCGCCTGGGCTATGTAGTGAGTTCAGGGTCCACCTGAACGATAAAGTGAGACCCTGCCTCAGAAAACTAAAAAAAAAAAGTGTATTACAGTAAAAAACACATTGCCATGAGTCTCTCTCTGAATCCTCCCCTGACTCCAAACACACTTATTCCATCGTCCCTGACACGCTCAGAAGCAGCGCTGGAGTCCACTTTCCTGGGGGTCTTTAGTTGCTCTGTTCTGCCCACCTTGATGTTATGAATAATTTCCACTGTGTGGTCACTCTGACTTTGAGGAGGAGCCAGAGGTCACACAGTGCCAGGCCCAGGGCCCACAGTGGATGAGAACACACTGATGTTTTTAGGGGCTACTTTCTGTCGGATGGCACTTGGCAGCAGCATTCACTGTATTGTTTTCATATCTGGTAATGACTCTGAAAAAAGCCTCGCAGAGCTGCCCCGGAAAGGGGCAGGGAGGCTGGGATGAGGGCTCACAGAGAGGGGCAGCGTGACTTCCGCTATGGAAGTCTTTATGGAAACACACACTGCGGACTCCAACCGCACCTCGTGAGCCAGGAGGGGGACTCGGGGCCTACCGCTGTCTCTCAGATGGGGACACCCGAGCTGGTAAAGTGTCTGAGCAGGGACAGGGCTCTCAGCCAGCCGCCTATAACCTACTGTTAGCCTGCATGAGGACGAGCGTTCTGGTATCTAGGTGCCTGCTGAGGGAGAGGCTGCACTGTGTGTGTGTGTGTGTGTGTGTGTGTGTGTGTGTGTGTGTGTGCACATGTGCGTATGTGCATGTGCCCGTGTGAGTGTGTGCATGTGTGTCTGCCAGAGCTCTGTCCTTTCTGACCCTTGTCCCTGCAGCGGGGCCATTGCGGGCAACCCTCTGGGTGTGGACCGGGAGCTGCTCCGTGCAGGTGAGATGCGCACCCTCCTCCCCGCCGTCACCCCGCGCCTACCTCGGCCCGACACAGGGTGAGAGATCAGGCTCTGCCCTTCCTGTCTGAGGCTGCTGTGGCAGAGGAGCCTGGCGCGGGAAGCTCGGGGTCCACCCCGTCCTGGCACCGGTGCTGTGACGCTGTCCCCACCCCACTGTCCTTCCTGGGAGAAGGCTGAGGCTGCGGAGGCCGCTCTTCACCTCCCGCTCCGCCTGTGTCCTCTCCTCCCCAGAACTGAACTTCGGGGCCATCACACTGAACAGCATGGACGCCACCAGTGAGCGTGACTTTGTGGGTGAGTCTCGGGTGCCACCTGCTCTGCTCCAGCCCCAGCTTCTCCCCAGGCCGGGCGGGGGCAGAGAGGCCTGGGGGCCCGAACACTGCTGTCCCTTCCGTCCCGGCCAGTGGAGTTCCTGTTCTGGGCGTCCCTGTGCACGACCCACCTCAGCAGGATGGCCGAGGACCTCATCCTCTACGGCAGCAAGGAGTTCGGCTTCGTGCAGCTCTCCGACGCCTACAGGTGAGCAGGCCCTGGCCCTCCGGCCCCTTCTCTGCCCTCCGCCATGGCTCCCTCTGCCTCTGGCTGCGACTCAGCCTGGCCTCTGTGTCCCCAGCACGGGAAGCAGCCTGATGCCCCAGAAGAAGAACCCAGACAGCCTGGAGCTGATCCGCAGCAAGGCGGGCCGCGTGTTTGGGCGGGTGAGCTGCGGAGGGCGGCGAGGCCGAAGGGCTCCGTCCGGGCCAGTGCCGGCGCCTGAGCCTCCTCTTCCTGCAGTGTGCCGGCCTGCTAATGACTCTCAAGGGACTTCCGAGCACCTACAACAAGGACCTGCAGGTGCTGGGCCGGGCTGGCGGGGACCCCCAGCACGGCCGCATCCTGTCCTGGGCTCCCCGCTGCCCCTCACCTTGGGCGTGAGTGGATGGCGGCCGTCCCTGGGCCTCACCCTGCATGTGCCCCCAGGAGGACAAGGAAGCCGTGTTTGAAGTGTGCGACACCATGAGCGCCGTCCTGCAGGTGGCCACCGGCGTCATCTCCACGCTGCAGGCAAGACCCTTTCCCTGTCCCAGTTGCGTCCTTGCTGCTAGTCTGCAAAGGGTGGGAAGGGTCCCCAAAGCCACTGGGGCTGGGGGCTGGTCCTGCTCGGGCGGTGCGAGGAGGGGACAGGGTTTAGGCTCACGGGACCCAGGTCCTGCCCACTGGCCAGGCCACATCCTGCTTTCTTCCCACTCTTTAATTCCTTCTTTACCTCTTCCTTCCTTCCTTCCTTCCTTCCTTCCTTCCTTCCTTCCTTCCTTCCTTCCTTCCTACCTTTCCCTTCTCTTTGTTCTCCTCCCCCTCCCCCCTCCCCCCAGCCCTTCCTACTCCTCCCCCGCCCCCTGGATTGAACCAGGGCCTTTGCATGGAGCTACATCCCCAACCTTTTGTTATTTTTTATTTGGAGACAGAGTCAGTCTCATTTTTTTAAATCACTACATTGCCCAAACTGGGCTCAGACTTGTAGTCTTCCTGCCGCAGCCTCCCCGAGTGCTGGGATTACAGCTCTGTGCCACCCCACCCAGCCAGATTTTTTTTTTTTAATTTTTTTGAGACAGGGTCTCGCTTTATAGTTCAGGCTGGCCTCGAACTCACAGCAATCCTCCTGCCTCTGCCTCCTGAATGCTGGGATTTCAGGCACGAGCCACCATGCCCGGGACTGTGGTGTATGCTTACCGGGGACTGAACTCAGGACCTTGTACTTGCCAGGCAGATGCCGCTGGAACCACTGAGCTAAATCCTCAGCCCCCCGCCAGATTTTTTTAAGAAATTCGTTTCTTGTGGGATATTCTAGTAACAACAGTAAACAGCCAGTTTCAACAATAATCACTCCCTTTCTCCTGCCTGAGTGCCCCCATAACAGATTCTGTGTCTCCATTTCACCCTGAACAATTTGGGTTGTCCTCTCAGCACAGATCCTGAAGGTGCAGTCTCAGGCTTTCCTGAGAAACGTGAAATTCTTCCAGACTGACTAAGTCGGCCTCTGTGGCGTGGAGCCTAGGGTTTGTTTTGTTTTGTTTTTGAGACAGGGTCTTACTGTGTAGTTCAGGCTGGCCTCAAAATCCAGCCAATCCTCCTGCCTCATCCTCCCAACTGCGGGGCTCACACCTGGCCCATGCAGAGTGCCTGGGAGAGGCACTACCCTGGGGGCAGTGCCATCCAGGCAGGACAAGGCTCAAGAGCAGGCCAGGGGCCAGGGCCTGGCATCCGCAGGCCCTGGGCTGTCTGGACTCAAAGCAGCCGCTGGTCCTTAGATTCATCGTGAGAACATGGCACAGGCGCTCAGCCCTGACATGCTGGCCACGGACCTCGCCTACTACTTGGTCCGCAAAGGGGTAAGTGAGCAGCGGTGCAGGGGGCTGGGGCAGAGGCGCGTCTTCCAGGCAGGTGCAAAGGATTAAGGGCAGGGCCCAGGACCCTGGCATCAGCGCTGCCCGCGCTGTCCCCAGATGCCATTCCGCCAGGCGCACGAGGCCTCTGGGAAAGCCGTGTGCATGGCCGAGACCCAGGGCGTGGCCCTCAGCCAGCTGTCGCTGCAGGAGCTGCAGACCATCAGGTGAGCCACCCCTTCCCACCCTGCCCTCACCCCCTCCCCGCTGGCTGGCACCCTGCCCACCCCCGATGTCCCTGCAGCCCCCTGTTCTCTGAAGACGTAAGCCGCGTGTGGGACTACGGGCACAGCGTGGAGCAGTACAGCGCCCTGGGTGGCACGGCGCGCTGCAGTGTGGACTGGCAGATCGGCCAGGTGCGGGCCCTGCTGGGGGCGCAACAGGCCGGGAGACCCGCACCCACCCCACAGTAAAGTGGCCCCGGACATCACCTGGTCTTGCCCAGTCTGGCAGCTGCTTGGCGGAGCTGCCAGGCAGCCACCGAAGTGGAGAGACAAGATGGGGAGCAGGGCACCCCCAGCCAGAGTGGGCCCAGCCGCCCGGCCCCCTTGGACTCGATGGCTGCCGGGTCCCCCTGGGCTCTCCCTGCTCCTCTTCCCACCTGTCTTCCCTATCACCTCGGAGCGGGGCCCGGGCCTACCCTGTGCCAGCTCTGCAGGGGTGACTGGCGAATGCCAGGCTCCACTGACCTGCACACAGAACTCCAGACGGTGATCAGGCCTGTGATCCCAGCACTGTGGGGGGCTGAGTCAGGAAGAGCCCAAGTTCAAGCCCAGCCTGGGGGACTTACTTAGTGAGACCTTGTCTTAAAATAAAAAGTAAAAAGGGCTAGGGATGGAGCTGTGGCAGAGTGCCTGTGGGCTGGACCATGCACACGCGTGTACACAGACGCACACACGTGTACACAGACGCACACACAATGAGGGTGCTGCCTCCTCCTCTTACACGCCAGGAGCATGTGCCAATCAAGCCTGGTGCCAATCATGAGGTGAGTGCCACAGAGATGGGGGCCAGAGGGCTTCACCCACCACAGCCAGCGGGGGGCTGGTAATGTGCAGCCCTTGTGCAGGCAAGTGCTGTACAGACACAGCACAGAAGACCCCACCAACACAACGGCGCCAAAATCCCGTAGGAGACACCTGACACTCGTCAGGCCTCGGTGCACTCGGTGTCCCAGGGCTGTGGCAAAGCAAACAGCTCAGGGCCCCAGCTCCAGTGAAACTGCTCCAGCGATGTGAGGACTTGAGCATCAAAAAGTTAAAAGAACCGGCAGCCTCAGAGGACTTCACACTGCCAAGTCGGCGAGCCTCCGTACAGGAGGGTTAGAGAGCATGCTCACTAAAGCGGGGCAGAATTATGTAACGTTCCTCAAAGGGGTGGAGTTTAAAAATTCTTGAAAGGTCACCAGTTAAAAAGCATTCTGAGGGCCGGGGAGTTAGCTCAGTGGTTCCGGCGCCCGTCTTCCAAGCGCAAGGGCCCGGGTTCGATTCCCGGTAACCACATAACAATACTGGGTGTGGAGATTCAACCCAGCAGCAACCAGCACCACATACCACAGTGCCGGGCGTGGTGGCTCACGCCTGTAATCCCAGCACTCGGGAGGCAGAGGCAGGAGGATTGTGATGTGAGTTGGAGGCTGAGCTCAGGGCCAGCCTGAACCACAAAAGCGAGACCCTGTCTCAAAAAACCTAAAAAAAAAGCATTCTGATACATTGGGCAGAAGCACCCTGCAGCAGAACAAAGATTTTTGAAACAAAACATTTTACAGAGAAAACATGAGGTGGGGCTTGTCTTCTACATTATTATCTAGCACCAGGACTCTGAGAGTCTGAGGAAGAGGGCTGAGAGTTCAAACCCAGCCGGGGTAATCAAATGACTTGGCAAGAGCCTGCCTCAGAAAATACTTCAAAATGAGCTGGGAAAGTAGTTCAGGGTCAAGTCCTGGGTTCAGTCCTCAGGATCACACACACAAAGAGGTCTGGTAGTTACATTTGACTAATCACAAAGAAAAATGGGCTACTGAGAGAAGAGTACCACCCGCAGATGATTCCAGGAGCCAGGAGAAGCTTTGTGTAAACAAAGGAAACAAATTCCTAGCAGAGGTGAAAACCTCACATTGCAGAGAGCACCAAAGCAGCAGATCGCACAGAGTCTTCTCTCGTAGCTCCTGTCCGCACCCTCTGGGGATGAGTAAGACAGACTCACACGTTTCAGCTCCACGACGACAGGTGAGGTAGTGCTTGCTTATAACTGCAGCACCTGGGAGGCAGAAGCAGGAGAATCGCCACAAGTTGGAGGCCAGCCTGGGCTACACAGGGAGTTCAAGGTGAGAGCGTGTCACAAACACCAAAAGACAAGCAGAGCAGAGCTAAGCCCGAGGCTGGGGCGGGGCCCTGGCTGCTCTGCCAGGTTCCTCCGGGGCTTTGCTCTGCTCCTCACTGGTCTCCAGGCTGTGCTACAGAGATGAAGACAGCACCCTGGCTTCCTTCCACCCCAGACGCCTGGTCCGGAAGCTGCATTTTAACACAGCCCAGAGGCCTCCTGTCTGCCTCAGTCAGGAGCGCGGATGTAGAATAATACCTAATATCCAGGATACAGACTGGGAGAGGCTCCCGCCTACCAAACAAGATGACGCTATAATAATCCTAACCCAGAGGAACCCAGGAGAACCAGACAGAGTGAAATAGAAGATTGCTTGGCGTGCGTGTGGTACACACCTGTCATCCCAGGACTTGGGAGGCTGAGGCAGGAGAATCCCTGTGAATTTGAAGCCAGCCAGGACTACATAGCAAGACGCTTCAGGCTAAGTGGGAAATCTTCAGACAGCCCAGCCCAAGGCTCCCCCAAGTCCACTGGAATCTATCTCCCACCACACGGGACTGTGGGGCTGACCGGAAGGAGGGAGCCCAAGTTGCTGAGTGCCCCCAGCCCTGCCCAGATGGCTCCTCTGTCACCTCCCCAGGCCCAGCGTCAACTGGCTTCGTATTTCCCGAACTTCTAGTTTTAATCCCTTCATCTGTGCACACAGGCTCAGGGTGACCTCGCGTTCTCCTGCCGCTGCGGCAATGAAACCAGGACCACGGGCCCGACAACACAAATGTGTTCTAACCCTGGGGCTCTGAGGTCTGGAGTCGGGGTCAGCTCCGCGCAGTCCTCTCCCCACGGGGGCCTGTGAGGATGGAGAGGTGCTGCCCGTCCAGGCCCTGACCCCTCCCCAGTGGCACCTGTAAGGACACGTGCGAGGGCACCAGATTCACTGGGGTCAACACATACAGCTAGATCTGTAAATTAATCCTGTCTACAGAGTCCCTTATCCCATCCAAGCCTCGAGGTTAATTAAAGATGAGATTCTAGCCAAGTAGGAGGGGTCCACCTCTGGGATCTCGGCACCCTGGGAGGCCGAGGCAGAAGGATCACAAGTCTGAGCCCAGCCTGGGTTGGTTACTCAGTGACTTGGCAAGACCCTAAAACAATTTAAAAAAAAAAACAAAACAGGGACTTGCTTTGTAGGTCAAGCTAGTCCTGAACTCAGCAATCCTCCTGCCTCTGCCTCCCAAGTGCGGGGATAACAGGCATAAGCCACTATGCCCGGCACTGTGGTATATGGGTACTGGTTGCTGCTGGGGTGAGTCTCCACGCCCAGTATTGTTATGTGGTTACCGGGGATCGAACCTGGGTCCTTGTGCTTGCAAGACAGGCGCCAGAACCACTGAGCTATATCCCCAGCCCCGCTAAAATGAATTCTTTAAAAAAGAGATGGAGCTGTGGCTCAGTACAGAGGTCCTGAGTTCAATCCCTAGTCTGAAAAAAACAAAAAGCCATTCTAAGATAGATTGGGGTCTAGGAAAACACACAAACAGAGTCTCAGGGTTTCTGGGGAATCCTGATTCTACCACCAACACCTGCTGTCCTCAGCTCAAAGATTCACACGTAGCTGACATGACAAACACATAGTCCATTGGCCCATGCCTGGGCCCCCCCGAAGTCTCAAGCCATGAAGGCATCAACTGAAGTCCAGGCCCAAAGCCCGTGTCCCACGGGGCACGCTCCGTAGGTGTGGGTGACACTCGGAGCGTCCCAGCGCACCTTCTGGGCAACCCGCCGACTTGGCTATGGGGAGGATGAAGTGAGTACACACCCGGCAGCTCGAGAGCGCGGTACCTGTGTGCAAAACACAGTGCTGGGGAGGGGCCGGGGAGTTAGCTCAGTGGTTCCGGCGCCTGTCTCGCAAGCGCAAGGACCCGGGTTCGATTCCCCGGTAACCACATAACAATACTGGGTGTGGAGACCCGCAACCAGTACCACATACCACAGTGCCGGGCGTGGTGGCTCACGCCTGTAATCCCAGCACTCGGGAGGCTGAGGCAGGAGGACTGTGATGTGAGTTTGAGGCTGAGCTCAGGGCCAGCCTAAACCACAAAGCGAGACCCTGTCTCAAAAAACCTAAAAAAAAAAAACACAGTGCTGGGGAGATGTGGGCTGACAGTCACAGG
>PVIR01032524.1:5629-18680 GCA_004026965.1 Petromus typicus
CTGGGTGTGGAGACCCACACCCAGCAGCAACCAGTACCACATACCACAGTGCCGGGCGTGGTGGCTCACGCCTGTAATCCCAGCACTCGGGAGGCAGAGGCAGGAGGATTGTGATGTGAGTTGGAGGCTGAGCTCAGGGCCAGCCTGAACCACAAAGCGAGACCCTGTCTCCAAAAACCTAAAAAAAAAAAAAAGAAAATGGAAGCCAGGGTAGAGGTCTGAGGAGCTGGTAGAGGCGAGGACGCTCCTGAACCATCTGTCGTGACCACATAGTTGGCTTCTTTGCCCAGCTGGTTATGAGCTTTGCAATCTCAAGGATATTCTCTTGTCAGCACTTCCTCTTTTGTTCTACTTGCCGTGCTAGTCCAGCTCTGGGTAAACCACACCTCCTTGCCCCACCCCTGTAGGTTTCTCCTACTTTATTCATTTGGCAAAGGCAAGCATACTAATCACCAACTAGGTGCCAGGCCCTGGGGTTCAAGGATGCAAGTCTTTGTACTTATGGCCCAGTGGTATAGAAATAAAGCACAATGCCCAATGTGAGAAGGACTGTAGTAGACAGGACAGTGTGGGAGTCTTCTGCCCCTAAAATGCCAAGTGTTGCTAAAGAAATTGCCAAACCAGATCAACTGGTGGGACCACAGGAGGGCCCTCCCTCCTGCGAGGCATTTAACTCTATCTTGAACTGAAATCACCTTTCCTACAGTGCCACTGGTATTCCTATTTTTCTGTTGCTGGTCTTTCTCTGGTTTGTTCCTGAAGCTTGCTGCTGCTGGATCAGAATACCTGACAGTCACAGTTTACAGAAGGAATGCTTTGTTTTAGCTCCTTGTTCCAGAGATTTTAGTCCATGGTGAGCAGACTGCAAAGCACGAACGTCACAGTTGAAGGACGACAGAGAGGAGCTGCCCATTAATGACAGCCAGGGAGTAGAGACATAAGGAAAGAGCCAGAGAGCTGGAGACAAAAGAAAAAAGGCTCTTCTGGGCATATTCCTCTAGCCAGGCCCCACCTCCTACTACTGCAATGGACTCACCAAAGACTGAGGATGAGGCGAGTGCTCTGTGATCTAATCACCTCTCAGAAGCCTCACCTCCAGACACATGAGTCTTGGGCAACATTGCTCTCAGTACTAACTGAACACAGTAGTTAGTAGTAGTAGTTAGTTCACACCAAGCTACATCCCCACCCCTTCTTACATTTTTTTTTAAATATTGAGACATGGTCTTGCTAAGTTGCCTAGACTGGGCTTAAGCTTGAGATCCTCCTGTCTCAGCCTCCCAGAGTGTTGGGATTTGAGACAGATTGTTGCTAGGTGGTCCAGGCTGGTCTTGAACTCACTAGGGAGCCCAGTGAGCCACTGGGCCATTTATGAGAGATTTTTTTTTTATCCAAATAACAGTTCCCTTGCTCTCCCTTTCTGTGTTGGGATGAGCAGGGTGAGGACCACTTCCTCATAAAGCAAAGCTTCATATTTTTAATATGAGGAAACTTGTAAAGGATTTGGAGCATTGCTCAGTGGTCAGGCATTTTAGCCTAGTATGACCAAGACCCCAAGCTTGATCTCTGGCAGTAAAACAAAACAAAATGTATACACCATCTGTTTTTGAGATGAGGTCTTGCTGGGTTGCTTCCAGAGTAACTGGGATTATAGATGTGAGCCACAGAGCCAGCTTTTTTTTCCCCTAATAATTCATTTATTGAATAACTGACGTATTACATACAACACAGAATTTCTGAATTCCAAATAAATAAATTAAATGTTTTGTACATTTGTTCTGTTACTTTTTAGCACCAACAGACTGATGCAGAGCCCAGCTCTGAGCTTAGAAATAACAGAAAAATAAGACTTCATTTCTTTTCTTTAGATCCTGGCTGGATTTGTTTTTGCTTTTATTTTTGCAGTGCCAGGGATTGCGCTCAAGGCCTTTTAAATGCTTAGCAAGTGCTATGACATTGTGCTACAGCCCCCTGCCCTGGTTTCTTTAGAAATAAAGACATGACAGAGGTAACTCAAAGTCTGGCTATCTGGCTCTTTATTGAACAACTCCTGTAATGTGTTGGACACCAGATGCTCCCTCTTGTGTCACTCTTAGCCATGGGCATTCATTGCTGTGCTAGAGAGAAGTGATGCCAAGGGAAGCCAGCTGGGAGACTTTCACACTATCTCCAGCAATGGAAAAAGGGAGGACTTGGGCATTCAGATCAGGAACTGACCACTTTCCCTAGCAAGCAGACCCAAGGCAGTCCTGAGACAGTCATGTGATTCTGGTGATAAAATTAAGATCTGTAATCTAATGGATTTCCAGACACCATTTTTAAACTAATTAGCAACCTTTTGTTGGTATATAGAGCTCTGTTTATATTTTGTTTCATTTTATTTTGTTTTTGAGAGAAGGTCTGGGAACATAGTCCAGACTGGCCTTGAACTCACTAGATAGTCCTGGTTGACCTCAAAATTGTGGCAATCTTCCTGCCTCAGCCTCCTAAGTACTAAGATTACAGGTGTGTACCACCATGCCCAGGCTTCTATTTATATTTGTATAGGGGCTACCTAGAATTTACTGTCTCCGCACTGTCCTTATACTCTAGAAATTTGTCATACCAAAATAAGGGATGATTGAAAAAGTATGGTGACTATTACAAATTTTTTTAAGGTTATTACAAAGTGCTGGGCATGGTGTTGTATACCTGCATGTTGTATACCTGGTGAGTTCAAAGCCAGCCTGTACTACAAAGTGAAACCGTGTCCCAAAACAACAACAACAAAAAACCCAAAGCATAAAATATATTACAAGATCCAGGGAGGTGGCTCAGTGGCATCGTGTACCTGCCTGGCCAGCACAAGCACCTGAGCTCAGTGCCCTGTACTACCAAAAAAAAAGTATTACAAAAAGAGACACATTGCCATTAACTCCCGCTCAAAGTATTCCCCCTCACTCTGAACACACATCCCGTTGTTCTTGCTACTTTCTTTGGCAGTTCTGGAAGTCCTCTTTCATAAATGTCATTACAGAGTGTGATCAAAACAAACCAAAACAAAACAAACAATCAAAAAAACCAACACAGGGTGCATTGCTGCCACGTGTCATCCAATAGAAAGCCAGCCTCAAAAAAACCTTGTTTTTTTAAAAATCAGGTCTTGCTTTATAGTTCAGGCCCTGAGCTCAGCCTTGAACTCACAGCAATCCTCCTGCCTCTGCCTCCCAAGTGCTGGGATTACAGGTGTGAGTCTCCACGCCCAGTTTTTTTGTATGTGGTTATCAGGGATTGAACTCATGACCTTGCACTTGCCAGACAGACACCAGAACCACTGAGCTAAATTCCCAGCCCCCAAAATTACATTTTTACATTAGGTAAATGTTTTGAATCAAGCCAGGATGTGAATACAGCCACAATGGTACAACTCAAGACATTCATAAGAAGGGACATAATTGCTTTAGAAAATGGCAAGTATGATGAGAGAAATACGTTCAAAACAAGGGGAAATATTTTGAGGAAGATTAATGGCAATGTCTTTCATAATTTTTATTTAAACACCACATTTTTAATCATATTTCATATTATCAAGGAAAGCAAAGTGGCAAAGAGGCTCATACTTGGTGAATGCTTAGTAAGTATATGTTGACAGGTACAAACATGGGATGAGCAATTCTTAGAAAACTCACAGAAGAACTCTTTCATTCACCAAATACTGTTAAGCTCCTACTGTGGAGACATGGGTAAATGCACAATAACTTGTCCACTGCTGCTGTAGGACAGGGAATATCTATATTGCAGACTTCAAGGCCACCCTCTCTTTCCACCCCTTGACCACCACCTTGATCCCAGAACTAGCTGCCAAGTGGGTTCCTGCTTTCAGATGACCAACAAGTAATTTAGGTCCCAAACTGAACTGAAATTCCTTCTCAACCTCACGCCTGTCTAAGAGGATGGTAACTACCTATCCATTCAGCCCTACTTGTCACATTAGACTCCATCTTCACCAGTCGATCCTTATGTTGTTTATCCAATCTACTTCCTCCCACTCTCCCAATTCAGGCTGCCATTATTCATTCATCTATTCACTAACCCTTTTTTGAGCACATACCACGTGCCATTCAGGTTCTAGGCTTTGGAAGTATTATCAGTAAACAGACAAAACTCTTACCTGAATGGAGCTTACAATCAAGTGGAGAGAAAATAAAACAAGTACAATACATATTGTTAGAAAGTTACAAGGCCCAGGTATTTAGCTCAGTGCAAGCTCAGTGCTGAGTTTGATTCCTGGGACCAGAAGAACGAAAGTTATAGGTGCCTAGAAGAGAAAAATAAGTCAGGGAAGGGAAGTATGATGTTTGTAAATGAGATGCTTGAAAAAGAAGGCCTTCACTGGGGATTTAGCTCAGTGGTTCCAGTGCCTGACAAGTGCAAAGTCCCTAGTTCGATCCCGGTACCACATACTACAATGCCAGGCATGGTGGCTCACGCCTGTAATCCCAACACTCAGGAGGCAGAGGTAGGAGGACTGCTGTGATTTCCAGGCTTGGCCTGGGCCACACAGTGAGTTCAGGACTGGCCTGAATTACAAAGGGAGATCCAGTCTCAAAAAAAATTAAAAAAAAAAAAAGGCTTTCAATGACAGAGGTCTGGGGCATCCACGCATTGAGAAGTGAGGCAAGTGAGAGATAAGCAGAAAAAGATTCCAAAGCAGCCCTCCTAAACAGGACACCATGCAAAGGGAAGCTAAGCAAAGAGAGTACTGTGAAGACTAAGACAGAAGTTGTTCTGTCAAGTGAGATCAGATCAGTCAGGGCTGGCTGTCATCAGGTCAGCAATGGCTTATGTTCAAGGAATCGTTATTTTACCTAAGAATGGCCCCAGAGTACAAAACTGTGATGCTGGCAATTCAGATCTACTGAAGAGAAGTTATAAAGTGCTTCCTTTAACAGAAAGGTAAAATGTTTTTAACTCAGCTAAGAAAGAAAAAGGTGAGTTTGGTAAGATTTGTGATAAAAGTCTATAAAATTTGGAAGAAGGAAAAACAAAGTCATGCTCATTTTCCTCAAACTGAAAAAGGTACTGGCACAGTGTATAAGGGTGGAAAGTGGCGTATATAGGGGCTGGTACTGTTTGTGATTTCATATATCCCCTGGGAGCTTAGAATGTATCCCCCACAGATTACGGGGGTCTGTGCCATAGACTAGGCGGATCACGCAACAGAAATGTATTTTCTCACATTTCTAAAGGCCAGAGGTTCATGATCAAGACATTGGCTGGGTTGATTTCTCCCCAGGCCTCTGTGGTTTGCAGAAGGCTGGCTTGTCACTGTCCTCATGTGGCCTTAACTCCATGCTCCAGCAGCCCCAGTACTGCCCGTGTGTGTCCTAAGCAGCTCATATCAGGACACCAGCCTCCTAACAGGTCTCACTTTAACTTCTCACTTCTGTCAGACCCTGTATCCACATCCAGTCATGCTCTGTGGTCTCCAATGTAGGAGTCTGGGGGGACAATTCAGCTCACGTTCTGAGCTTGGGGGCTAGTGCATGCCACATGTACTAGCTCATGCTGTAAGGAATGCACCTTGCGTGTCCTGCCAGTAACTCTGAGCCTTCACCCCAGCACCATGGCAGAAGCAGTGCTGGCTATTCCCACTTTATAGAAGAGGTAATGACAGCATGAACAGGCCAAGTTCTGTCACAAAGGTCACTTAGCTTATATACTGCACAGTTGACACCTACGGCCCATGTTGTCTGTACTATATTCAACTACTTTTTCAATTCAACAGACATTGAAGGCCTACTCTGTGTCAGGTGTGGTACTTGGTGCTGGGGGTACAGGAGTGACCAAATCTGGCCCCCCAAAAGAATCTCCTGACCTTCTGATAATCACTTAGTTCTGTTTTT
Source organism: Petromus typicus (assembly GCA_004026965.1). Lineage (NCBI taxonomy): Eukaryota > Metazoa > Chordata > Mammalia > Rodentia > Petromuridae > Petromus > Petromus typicus. The sequence continues at coordinate 11,515 of PVIR01032524.1, forward strand.
GGTTGTTTTTATTTTTTATTGTACTGAACATTGATCCCAGGGCTTTAGACTTTAATTTCTTTGGGGGGGGGGTACTGGGGATCAAATTGAGGACTTTGTGCTTGCGAGGCAGGCGCCAGAACCACAGGGCTAAATCCCCAGCCCAACCCCAGCACTTTGGCATAAGGTAAGCCCCCAGCCTATTTTTAATTTTTTCAATTTTAACACAGGGTCTCATTGAATTGCTAAGTGCTAGAACTTGCAATGCTCTTGCCATGACCTCCGAGAGTGCTGGGATTACAGCACTATGCTATCATCCCTGACTGGTGTGGTTGTGTTTTTGATCTCTGCAATACTGATAACAAAACCACAAATCCTCACAAATCCTAGGCAAGCACTCTACTGGCTCTACTGCTAAGGAAATGCACAACCCTGGTTCTGCACAGCATTTTTATTGTAGTGGGGGTTCTCCAAAGCTGTATACATGATGAAAGTGTAAAGAACAACACACACAGATGTACATGTGTAATTTGTGCAAGTGCATGTACAACTAGTAAAAGCTGAATAAGCCCTGTGGATTGTGCCAGTGTGAATGTCCTGGGTGTGCTGTTGTACTGTAATTATGCATGATGCTGAGCCTGAGGAGGGCTGCTTTGAAGAGTGTCCTGGTCATTTCTTTGCAACTGCCTATCAATCTCTGTTTCAAAGTAAAAAGGTTTTGTGTTTTGTGGTGCCAGGGATTGAACCGAGGACCTGTGCATGTTAAAGACGTGCTCTACTGTTGAGCTACACTCCTAGCCCCAGAGTAAAAAGTTTTAAGTTCTCTGGCCCCACTGAGTAGAATGACTGTGGAAAACTGGACATGCTAGATGGTGTCATCAAGAGACCAAAACAGGGAAGCAGAGGGGTAAAGAATGTTACTGGGTTGGGTATGCGAAATCACAATACTTTAGCCTGGACTTGATGGAGATGCCAGGGAAAAGCTGTGATTCCTGAGGGGAATGAGCAGCAGGCTTAGAAAACAAGTCTGTTTATTCAGCAGTCAGTCACTGTAATCAAATCCAGAGTTGTAACTGTTTTTGTGTCACTAACATTTTGATGAAGATTATGGACCTATTTTCAGAATTTTTTGAAACAAGGTCTTGTTAAATTGCTAAATTGCCCAGGTTGGGCTTCAACTTTCAATCCTCCTGCTTCAGCCTTTAGAGTAGCTGGACTATAGATGTGCCTAACTAAAAACTTTGGCTTTCAGAAATCTCTTAATACATAAGATTACAAAGACAAAGTTAACACTGCCATAGCTCTTACAGTATTTTAAAAATAAATGTGTGGGGCCGGGGAGTTAGCTCAGTGGTTCCGGCGCCTGTCTTACAAGCGCAAGGGCCCGGGTTCGATTCCCCGGTAACCACATAACAATACTGGGTGTGGAGACTCACGCCCAACAGCAACCAGTACCACATACCACAGTGCCGGGCGTGGTGGCTCACTCCTGTAATCCCAGCACTCGGGAGGCAGTGGCAGGAGGATTGTGATGTGAGTTGGAGGCTGAGCTCAGGGCCAGCCTGAACCACAAAGCGAGACCCTGTCTCAAAAAAAAAAAAAAAAAAAAAAAAGTGTGCTAGCCAGGTGTGTTGGTGTACTCCTGTGATCACAGAATTTGCAAGACTGTGAGTTCAAGGCAAGCCTGCACTGCATAGCGAGACCCTGTCTCAAAATAAAAATCCAAAAACAACAAAAACTGTGCTATGCTAACATACAGAGTTTATTTAAACATTTCTGTTCGTGGGTCTAATAAATACTGTATTTTTTAAAATGTGATGAGCCAGGTGTGGTGGTACACACCTGCAACCCCAGCACTGCGGGAGGCTGAGGCAGGAGGATCACCAGGAGTTCGAGGCCAGCAGTATCTACAAAGTCAGACCTTATCTCAAAAGCAACGCAATGAATGTGTAAATGACAGCTCAAGATAGCTTCATTAACTGTAATATTAATATACAACCATTTATGATTTATATAGGTGACCGAGTCACAGGTACAACTAATGCCACTATGGTCTGTTGTCTACATTTGCAAATCACTTTGTTTTAAGTGTAGTTGTATTTTTCCCATCCAAGTTTACAGACTTTGAATTCTTCACATGGACTCTTATGGGCCTGATTAAACGGCCATGCCTCAATTTATCAGTGCAAAAATGCTTGCGGTAACTGCTAAGTTATAGAGGCTTTTGTGAGTGTTTTCTTTCTATTTGTGGTGCTGGAGATGGAACCTACGTGGACGTGTAAATAGTGAGTCAGATGTAGCTCAGATTTTTAAGTGGGGAACAGAAAGATGATGAGAGAATACCAGCATCTCAAATGCATGCCATTCATTCCTGTGCGTCCTGCAAAAAGTAGACTACAAAGTCAGTCTACCCCTCCTAGCAGCCAATTGGCAACCTTTCACCTTTTGGAAAACCTCAAGGCCCTCCTTACGCCTACAGGGCCTACGTGGTCCAGCCCCCGTGATGACCTCCAGCTTCCTGGGACACCTCGGTTCAGACCAGTCCTGCGGCTTCCCTCCCCTCCGTCACTCCTAGGCAAAAGTCTGACCAGGCGTTCCCGGGTTCCGCCCCTCGATTCCAGGGCCGAGGCCCGACGCTCGGAGTTGACGCACACGGGCCTCGCCCCACCCTCTCCCCGCGCCCGGTTTTCCAAAGGTTTTCGGAAATATTTCGATTCGGGTACTTAGCTTAAGCAGGCTGCCTCGCCCACGAACCGGGCGGCCTCTAGCACACACCAACCGGCGCAGGTTCCCACGCCCCCCAAACCCCCGGCGCAGGCGCAGAGGGAGAGCAGGAAAGCTGGCTGCCGCCCTTCTAGGCTGGGGCTAGGACGGGGCGTCACCCCCTAAAACTCCACCTCCTGACGGCGCCTTCTAAACGCGTGCTTCCGCCTGCTTCTCCCTCTTCTTCTGTCTGCCATCGTGTGTGTGCGTTTGCCTCCGGGCCCAACCATGGTGAGTTCATCGGCCGCCATCGGCTCCGAGGTGGCTTCCCGGCTAAAGAGGCTGCCACAGGCTCGCCAGAGCGGCGCGGAGCATTGAAGGGCAGGGGAATTTGGAAGCTTTTTGAAGAAAAGATCGAGTTTGGTCGCTGAAGGCCTAGCGGGAAGCTATGGATTCCTCGGGGACCTGAAGGAGTGGGGTTGCGCCGCCGCCGCGGTTTCAAGGGGGCGCTCTGGTCCCCAGGCCACCGCCGAGGAGAGGAGTGCGAGGACTCTTGCTCTCCTTCCACTAGAGCGAACTGGGATTCTAGGGCAGGAAGAGAGGTCTCAGGACCACCCCAGAGACTGCGGCCTAGCAGCCTGCTGTCCGAGGCGGGCACAGTGTCCTGGGCTCAAAGAAGGGAGTTCGTACGCAGTAACGAGAGACACCATGAGACCGCGGGACTCTAGGCATTTGTTCAGAGATTTGAGCGTCACATCTTTGAAGCTCCTGCCACCGGGAGCGGTGTGTGCACCTGTGCCAGTCGGGGAGTCCTAGTAATGCCAGCAGCGTACTGCTCTGTGACAAGGTTTGCTGAGAGGTACTTCGGTGGCTTCTGAAGGGGATCAGTAATTGAGTTTTATTGTTTATTGCTTCACAATCTAGGACTGCTACTGTGAAGTGGTGAGGAGTTAGTGTATTTTCTTTATAATGGACCCAACTGCTATGCAAGGTGTATTGGGCCAATTTAATTTTACTGGGTTTGAAGCTGTGGGAATTGGGCTGAGGTAACTCAAGCTCGTGAAAGCTAGAAGATCGGCAAGTTAGGAAAGTCATTCTTGAGAAAGTGACATTTTAAACAGAACTAGTGATCAAAATGGCAAATGGGGTTGGGTCTGCTGAATATTGAAGGCTTAGACTCGGAATGTCCTTTGAAAGTAGGTGCAAGATAAATGCTAGGTTATATCTGCACATTAATACTGGTTTTTGGAAGGTTTACGTTTGCCATTCATTCTGCTCGTTCTATTATTGAAACCAGCTGTCCTTGAACTCAAAGTAAAATAGTTGTTTAGCCTCAAACTAAAGATGCTTTGGCCTAGAGTACTGGGATATTATGGACATGTCACCTCGCCCAGCTTGCTGTGCTTATTTTTATTTGAACAGTGGGAGGTATGGTCACTGCTTCCAGACAAGTGGTGGAGCAAATGGGCTTGAGTGTCGACGCTTTCTTTTCATGTATGTATTAATCATCCAAATGTGTTTGGATCGAGGGAGTTTTGTGACTTTGTTGAGTAGGCTCTAGAGTCAGTTTAAATCGGTTGCATCTCCTTGCAGTCTTCCCACAAGACTTTCAGGATCAAGCGATTCCTGGCCAAGAAGCAAAAGCAGAATCGTCCCATTCCTCAATGGATTCGTATGAAGACTGGTAATAAAATCAGGTAAGACTTCCTATTCTACTTGTTTTTTGTTAAATTTTGAGATACTTTTCGAACGTAAATTATTCAGTGAAAGTTAATACAGTCCAGTCCATCCTCTGCCACCACGATCTGAAATCTTTAAAATGTGCTTCCTTGGCTTCCGCACTGCACCCAGGCCACAGCTCTGACCCTTGGTCATTTCCTGGTTGTATTCAGTCTGAGGGCGAGATCAGGTGGGAAGCTGCTGTCTAGTCTACTACACAAGTAGTTGTACTGATCTCTCAAGAGACCCCTTAGGAATCTTCAAGGTGAGCTAGTCAAACTTTCGGCCTGAGAGAAGGTGGCCTTCTCAAGGTGGCCTGAGAGAATTCTTGAAAATGAGAAACAAGTTAACGAGAATGAATGAAATTTGCCAGAAAACCAGCAGCCACTAGTGTTAATCATTCTGAGTTTCTATTTGTTTAAATTGAACTACTGGATTTCCTAGCTTTCCCAAAGCCAAGGAGACCAAAAAAGAGGGGGGAAGCAAAAATAAATTGTCAAAACTTATTTTCCAAGCATTTTTGAGCTGGCATTGTAAGGTGTAAACTTAGAAAGTGGATCCCTCTTCAGTTGAGACAAGCTGTCACTATGTAGTTTATTCTGGCTTCATCTCAAGATGATCCTCCTGCCTCAGCCTCCTGAGTGCTGGGATTACAGACGTGCACTACATACACCTGGCAGTAGGTGCCTCTTTAAAGAGAGGAAGCCCAGGAGTGCAAGATTACAAACTAGTGTAGAGTTCATTTTAAATTCTGTGTCAAATCTGGTGGGATGGGTTAGCTGATATGAAGAGGTGGGGGATTGGGTCTAAACTGGAGGGCTTATTTCCTAGATTCATTTAACCAGTTAAACTGATATTGCTACGTACTACATACTTAACAGGCTAGTTAACTGCTACTCTTTGTCTGCTGTGTACTAGACACTGCCCTGTTATTTAAATGTGCTAATGTGTTTAGGGGCACAGGCACGGATAGATTTGAAAGCTTTTGGCCTCCTATTGTATAGCAATGAGAAAAAGAGGCTAAAATAAGTGAGCAGTGGTTCCATATATCCACACAAACACCAGTTTTTCCACATACCCGTCCGATGCAGGTTGGACCTTCCATTTTGGGAGAAAAGAACAAGAAAATTGAGCCTAGTTGAGTAGATGCCTGCTCTTAGTAGTTTTAGTCCCTTGTTCTGTGATCTCCTAGAGTTGAGAAGGTGTTTCATATTTAGGGTTATATATGTGTGCCTTTGTCCCGAAAAATGATTTTATGTGTGTGTTCCAACTACATTCTTGCTGGCTCTGGGGATTAAACCCTTGTGCATGCTCAGCAAGCACTGCTATGAAGTTCTGACCCCTAGTCCTTTTGGGGATTTGTATATGGATTGAAAGCAGGTTGCAATTACAGTGCTTCATTTTGTGGAAGTACTGCCATTATCCTGCTAAAAGAAAAAACTGTGTTGATTGTTTTTGATTCTGCCTTTATGAGGGTAAAATCATAACATTGACATGGACAGTTCAGGTTGGAATTTTTTGTGTGTGTGCAATCCATTAGGTTCACGGTATGCCAGCATCTGGCCCAGGTCTTTTAAATCAGAGAGAAGAGAAGGCTTCCCCGCTACTGCTGTTTAATTAGGAACCCATCCTCACCTGAGTGCTTTGACACAGAACTGTGGTTCCAGCTGTTTAGAAGGCTGAGACAGTCACAAGTTTAAGGCCACGCTGGCAAAAAGGACTGGGGTTGCTTTGCTCAAAGCCCTGAGTTCAATCCCCAGCATTATAAAAATGCAAAGAATGAACCTAGACATGAATCATTTTGAGAGGTTAAAGTTTGGTTTAACTAATTCTTTAAAATGCACATGTAGCAAGTCATTCTTTTACTGTTTAGATAGCTCAAAATTCCTTTAAAAAAGGAAAAATGGGAACCCTTTGAGTTTTGTTGTGCCTAAAAGGCCAAGTTTGGCCAGGCTGATTTGTAACCTGCAACTTCCTTCTGTGTAGGTACAACTCCAAGAGGAGACACTGGAGGAGGACCAAGCTGGGACTGTAAGGAATTGAACATGGGCTGCAGCATATTTGTCTTGGAAGTCACAGAATGATACGTGCTTGATCGTATCGAGGTCACATCACCATATCAAGCTTTAAAAATACTATTGGCTGGATGGTGGAATGTGCTTAGTCAGAGATTTTGTTCTCTGATGAGCATTACTGAATCAATAATAAAAGATGTAGATCTTTTTGAAATGCTCTTAATTTCTTCTGCTTTCTGCAATGGTAGAATTGTTCTCTGGCTACCTGGTATTGAAGTGTGCTTGATGCAGGGAACTGGGATTTTGGTGGTTTGTTGAGATGGGGTCTCCCTGTAGTGCAGGCTAGCTTCAAACTTGCACAATTATCCTGCCTCAGCCTTCCTTGTGCTAGGATTATAAGTGTATGCCACCACGGCCTGCTAAGTTTGTTTGATTATTTTTAAGCATAAAAATTAAAATTTAGGGCCGGGGAGTTAGCTCAGTGGTTCCGGCGCCTGTCTTGCAAGCGCAAGGGCCCGGGTTCGATTCCCCGGTAACCATATACCAATACTGGGTGTGGGTCTCCACACCCAGCAGCAACCAGTACCACCTACCACAGTGCCGGGCGTGGTGGCTCATGCCTGTAATCCCAGCACTCGGGAGGCAGAGGCAGGAGGATTGTGATGTGAGTTTGAGGCTGAGCTCAGGGCCAGCCTGAACCACAAAGCGAGACCCTGTCTCAAAAAAAAAAAAAAAAAAAAAAAATAAAAT